>CM034147.1:54492771-54511320 GCA_019776745.2 Taxus chinensis
ACAGAACCTGAGTGATTTCTTTGTGCATCCCTTAAATATTTCAAGGAAGTTACGTTGATAGGTTTGTCAAGGAAAGACATGGTAAATAGAGGCTAAGAGGCACAAAATAATGCAGATAAGGAGATATACAAGGTGTAAAAGTTATGTTTCTATGCTTCTAGGGAAGAATAATATCTTTTTATTGTAAAATGAATCATGGAGGAGGTTATTTGTCAAGGAAGAGTGGAGTTAAATGGATAAGGAGCAGGGTATACTAAAAGCTGCATTAGGAGAAAATTTAAGAATATGGAGGACAAGACAAGTAATTGATGTCATGTAGCTTAAAAAAAAAGAGGATAATTTGATTCCAGGGGGAGTTTTATGAGCTTTTTTTGCATGGTAAAGTGAGATGGATGAATATGGAGATAATAGGTCTAGGAGGAGCTATGATGTCGACTAGTGGAGACATCCATGCATTCAGTCAAGTAAATATTGGAAAAGGAGTAATCTTAGACTAAGGGGGAGATTTTTTAGTTAATTTTGTGTTTTGAAAGTGATTATTTTCATATTTTGTACTCAGTTAAAAATGTGACCCTTTGTCATAAATGTCAAAGGGAGAGGGATTACTCTCAGAAACCTAGTATGAAGATGTTTTCCATTAACATTTTTGAGCTTATTGCCATCAATGAAAAAGAGGCATATTTTTGAACCCTTTTCATTAGTGTTTCCATTGATGTTAAGTGGAATTGATGGAAAATGAGTGAGTGGTGAAGCCAAGATTAGTTCAGAGGCATGAAGGTTTATTAGTACTTCCTTATCAGTGGGACATTGAGCATTAATGATAGTTTTAGGGTGGTCTTAGAGTGATACAAGCTTAAACAATGAGGTTATTATTCTGTGAAGGTTAGAATTCTTGGCTCAGAGGTTCTACAAGTCATATATGGTGGTACTAACATGGGCACTAGCTCTTGGAATGAATTTCAAACCATCTGGTGGAAGTCTCTATTAAAACTGGCTCATTTAGGCCTAATTCTAGTGCATAATGAAGTGTGAGAGATTGATATAGGTAATGAAAATATCTTGTAAGCATGGGAGGATCCTAGGGATGTTGTCTAGGACATACATGAATAAAAACAAGGTTTACTTCAGCTTTTGGAGGAAAAATTCAAAAGTTCACCAAATTTTAATTTGATGACTGACAGTGTTGTTGAGAAAAATGAGATGGTTCTGAGTTGTACAAGTAAATATGTGGCTAACCAACCTATGGAGCATGTAGATGGGTTTATTTTGGTGTTTCATGCCAAATTTAATTAAGTTTTCCTAATACTGGCTTCTTGAGGAATAAAAATTTATCACCTTTCTTTCTTAGCACTCAAGAAAAAATATGGAGGATTCTTTAGATAAATAATAGAAGATTTTTTTGGAGATCATTCTAAACCTAAAAATTTTCAAAGAGTTTGAGGAAATTTGGATAAGTATCATAGAATTAATGATCATTTTTATAGCCATGTTGTTCTCTCTCCCAAGCACCTTCTTGAGACAATGAAACAAAAGTTGTCTATTTAAATTCTAATCACTTGGCTAAGAAAGTTTGAATCTTGTCATGGTTCATTAATGTTTTTTTCATGCTCCTTGGGTTGTCAATGATATTCAAGATGGTCAAGTTAAGTACAAGCCATCACGTGTGTACAATTCAAGTGGATACAACAAAGATATATGACAGTACAATCCTAAAGGGTATGTTTAATTTTTTTCAAGGATTAAGTAGACTATGAATCCTATACTATCAGAGTAAATTCTTTGAGTTCAAATTTTCCATAATGTAGTAGAATGATGCCTTTGACTTCCATAGATCTAAATCTACCTTCTAGGACCAACATAAAGAAGAAATATTGATTTTAAAGGTATATACCTGTTCTTTCATGCATGGCCTTAGAATATTTGAAGTATAATGTTGGAATTCTCCTCATAACACTTATCTCTAAAGATGTATGAAGTATGTTAGAATGTCTTGTTAACATACCAAACTTATATCTAGTTATGGTATGAAATTTTTATCACTATGCAAACATGGTTTTTCCTATAAATGGGAAATTTGATGATATTTGAGCCATGATAGAAGGTATATCATGCTTCATCCATCCAATTAATTATTATACAGTGTCTACCTAGACCCAAAATCAAGTCCTTTCTTAACATGAGTAGTACTGTTAAAACTATCTCTACATTGTGCATTGTTTTTTTGAGTTCTAGGAGTAAATTGGAATGTTTTAAACAAATTGAATACATGGAAGAGATGTAGGGAACTCCCACAAGTCCAAAAGATATTTAATTTTCAAAATTTATCAAGAAATGGTAGAGAAAATCAATTTTTAAGGGTCTCGGGTTTGCACAGTGGGAAAAACCCTCTGCCTTGGGTTTAGAGGAATAAAATGCTCGTATCTCATGATTCAACTAGTGAAAATTCATGATTTTTTGAGTGAATATATATAAGGTGGTCATAATTCATATTTTCCTTGTCTCAAGTATTTCACGAGCTCTACGTGATAGTAAGTCGAATGTAGGGTTCTACGATGTTTGGTTGAGAATGTAAGTTTTTAAAATGATCTTTTTCAAATTCTGAAGATCCAAGAGCTACATTAAATATTTATTACATTTAAGGGAGGATAAGACAATCCTTGTCTAATATTTAATGTTCTTAAATAATATTGAAGGCACGTAACAATGGTGAGGTTGAAGACTAAGTTGTTTGTTTACTATCTCATTTGACAGTATAAGTGAAATTTCCTCCAAGAAAGTGTTTCATTGATTCAGTATGCTCCAATGGACATCAAAGGAATATTGAATCAAATTATATAACCTACACTAGTGGTTTAAATGATATAACATTTCCTAAAAAAATTTTAAAAATGGTTAAAACTCCTAACTCTTTGTTTTCTTTGTGAAGACCTGAACTCAAAAGCCACGAATTCCAAAATTTGGCTTCTTTCTCGAAGTGAAGAGGAAACTAAAATGTTCTTTGTTGGTTACAAATCTAGATTCTCCTCATTTATCTCAAATAAGAATGTGAAAATTCATTTTCTTGGTCAAGTAACTTGCATGAGTCCAAAAAAGGTATGAATCCAAAGATATGTAAGTTGAAGAATCAAGTAAAAAAAGTATTGTTAATTTTAAGGAGAGCAATTTTTTTTACTGAAGATAAAATCATGGAAGGTGAATTGTTCCTATGAACTAAGAGCATGTGAAGAGAATTCATAAGAGTTTTGGAAAATATAGAAAATAGTGAATGAGATATATGGAAAATAGAATGAGAAATGATACCATTGTTCTAGTGCTTGAATATATATGAAAATAAAACTGTGAGAGAACACATATGTTGATGTGTTGAAGAAAAAAGTGAAGTGAATTGGAAAAATTTGCAGGAAGTGTGAGTTTGGTGAAAATTTTATGTGTGAAAAGGAATACACTACAGTTTAGTTTCGGCAATACACAAAGAAGAGGGGAATTTACTATATACCTGGGCTTTAGTTTTGAAGACAGATGAATAAAATGTAAAGACAATGACTGTGTTTGATCAAAATAGTTAAAGATATAGGATTGGAAAACATGTAGCTAAAAGGTGAAACAGAAAAAGATAAAGAAGATGAAATGAAAAAGATTAATTCATTGGAAAACATGAATGCTGAGACCACAAAGCATTTGAAATGAACACATATGGCCATTTTGTGTAGCTGAAATATGCAGGGAAGTGATTCAGTAAACAAAGTTATGAAAATTGATGCATTGAGAATTTAGAGCAATTTGTGTAGAGTTGAAACTATGTAGATATGTTGTATGCCTAGAAAAAACAAAAAGGGAGATGTGTGAATGGATATTATGTTGATGTGAGTGAAAAAAATGTAGAATATTGTTGAACCATAAGGAGTAGTTGATTCTTAGAGAAGCCTTGATTTGCAGGTTTGGAAACATATGCATAAGTACAGATGGATGAATAAGTATCAAAAAAAGAATGAAAGTATGGAAATAACATTTCCAATTGGAATGTATACACCAAATTGAAAGAGGAAATCTTGATAAAATTGAAAGTCTAAAGTAATCTTGTATGAAAAAGGATTATTTCTAATAAAGATAATGAAAATATGAGATAAGTGATGAGGCCAAAATATGTCTTATTATATCACCAAATAACACTCTTATTCTCTCTCTTAAAATCAAGCTTTCAAGTGAATTTAGATGTAGTTTTAATAACAAATATCATATTTAAGGTAGAATATAGGATTTTTCTTATCATCTCTTTAGAAATCTATTTGCATTCTAATTTTTATTTCCTGATATTTCTTCTAAGTTAGAATGGGATAGTGTGTATAAAACATGTCATAAACAACTCTACTCTAAGTTCATAGATTTCCACTACCAAAAGTCTTCACGTAGCTATGAAAACGCCCATCTAAGGAAATTCTTCACACAACTACAAAAATGCCCAACTACGGAAATTATTCACGTAACTACAAAAATGCCTAGCTAGTGAAAGTATTTTTGTTTGTTCCAAAATAATGTAAAGGAGCACCGAACTATTCAGCCCACTCTTTTATTCCACGTCATTAACCAAGAATATAGATCCAAACATGTGGAAATATAAATTCATGCATGCATGTGGCATTCCAAGAAGAATTCAAAGTCATGGACTTAACACTCCTCCATTTTCTCTCCATGTTTCAAGGACGAGTAAATAGTGTAATAGTATTAGGAATGTTGAATAAGTACTCTCCCACTTTTTGTTCCTAGATTAAACGGATGAGTTGTAGAAATAATCACCACGATAAGTGGATGGTTGTAGTAAAGTTTGTTTAGGATTTATTGCTTTGAATAAATCCACCCAAGAATAGGTTGTTAGTTCTTGGTGTGTTCACTAAGTAAATAAGAATAAAAAGAAGATTAGATTGTATTCCTCAGAAAGAGGAGTTGGTTGGATGCATGAATTATAAATGTAACCTTCCAAACTCTTATGTGTAATCTTTTTCCAATCAATGAAAAATCTATTCTTTTCTCTCCAATATTATGAAGTTTTGAATCAAGATCTTGGAAGCATGATTTAATTCCTCTTCCAAGGATTGAGATGGCCACTCATTCCAAGGAAGACGGATCTATGTATTTGTGTTTTTCTATTGTAATAATTTATGTTTATGTTTATTCCTTTTTCTGTGATAATCATTTTGTTGTATTATTTTGTTCCTTGTATTGTAATCTTCATTTTCATTTAGTTTTTTGTGAACTTGTAGGATTTTTATTTGATTTATTTTCAATTCAGAAATTTAATTTATGCAAGTGTGCTTTCATTTGTGCAAGTGTGATTTTGATTTTTGTAAGTGTGATTTTCCATATCTACAAGTGTGCTTTTTAACTTCTGTAAGTTTGGATTTTGTTTGAAGGATTTGTTTTCCAAATATCTCTTTATCCTTTTGCATACAGCCATTGGACACCAGTCCTGGATTGACATTATTAATGAAGAGGATTGACGACTCTCATCAAGAAGTAATCAAATCTAGAGGTAATTATCAATTGTGTAAGGAAGAAAACTAAGTGTGACCAAAATATTTGAAAAATTCTAAGTGATAGCTTAGAATTTGGTGGAGTTGTAGCTTCCCTATAATTTAAATCTCACTAAAGATTAGTTGTAGATGAATCAAAGTGGGTGTTGAATCTTTCAAATAATTTAAAGCTTGTCAAAGATTGATTTGAAGCTGGGTAAATCTTTTGGATTTGCAGATTCAGGTTGAGTTGAATCTCAACCATGAAATCAATGTAAATGATATAGGACATTTGGTCCTGAGCATAGTTTTTTGGTTTCAGTGGATTTTTTCCCTATTAGGGTTTCCCACATTAACTCTATCTCTTTGAGTTATCTCTCTTGTTAGGTGCTTATGAATGCTAGTTTGATATTGATGATGAAAATTAAATGAACCAACTTATGAGGTAAAAATTGAAAAGACACAAATTCACCCCGTTTTAATGTCCTAATTTCCAACAATTGGTATCAAAGTTTGGTCCTCTTGAATTGAACCTAACATCTTGGAGGTGATCTTGAAGACACAAACATGGGTACATTAGCAGAGTCATTGTTAAAAAAGAAGTATGCAATTTATCAAGCTCTTATAAATGAGTTAAATATATAAATCAAGATGAAGAAATTTAATCATGGTCAATAACTAAATGAGATGGCTTCATTTGTTAAGAAAGTGGAAAAGAAATTGAGAGACAAATAAAATTATTTCCTTAAATTTGAAGAGGAAATAAAGACCCTGAAGATTGATTTGGAACAAGTTACTAACCAAATTTATGGCTTACATAGAAAAAAAACATTTTGATGGAGTAGAGCATGAGACATGTGAGGAAATTATTCAAGCCAAGAGAGACTAAATGTATAATTAAAGACTCTAATCAAATAACTTATGGCTACAGTCCATTCCTCTATGATCCCAATAGTTGGCGTTTTTGAAGGAAGATGAGGTTGTTTCCCTTCTAATGGGTCTATTTAGTCAACTCTCTCCATTAAAGGAGGGATATCTTCTTCTAGGATTCTTGTGTGCCTATAATCTTTGAATACCTTAGTATTTTACAAAGACATATCCAATCCTTTCATTGTTAACCATGGTAATGTCATTCTCATCACATGTGATGTCTTAGTATGTATAATAGTTGAATTTTTTTCATTCCATTCTAGTGGTGCAATTCGTTTTGATGCCAATTTAATTTCATAATATTACAATCTCATTATCTATTTTTCATCATCCAAATATTGAGGCACAAATGTAATTTTGTAATCAATAATTTGTCATAAAGTCATCCTGGAATAATCTCTTAATCGAAATTATTCCTCATCTTTGAAGTTCGTCCAAAAATATTCATAGTTGGCCTCATGTTCATATGAGCTCCCTAGGATTAAACTTATTTCCCTCATAATATCATATTTTGTTCTATGTTGAAACTTTTCCATTTTTAGTTTGTCTATTTTGTCCTCTAAGAGCCTAGATTTCGCAACAGTTGGGAAAGTGTATCTTCCTATCAAGATGTGAAATTTGATGTTTTTCTTGTGCTTGCATGTTATCAACTTATGCACTTATACTAGTTTCCTTAATATTTCCAAGAGTTCCCACTTGTCATCTAGGTATTTGGGTAGCATAAAAGGATTTCCCTCAAAACCACTTACCCTTATATAAGTGAAGAACCTAAATTAGATGAATTAATATTCATATTCCTTTATTTATTTCTTGGAAGCTATAGATATCATGTATTTTTCCCACTCTGGAGTGAAGAGGCATATGGTTGGTGTAAAGAAGGCATAATTTATCTTTCTTAAATTCCCTCTATAATTTTCCAAATTTAGCTGAGGGTAAAAATAACACACCCTATGAGTGTTGAATTTCTTCATCCTTGGGATACCAAGTCTTTATGACATGAAATATTGTAAAAAGATATAACATCATATAGAATTCACAATTTAAAGTAATTTCTTGTATGAATTTTACAACCATCTCAATAAGTTGATCATGGATGGATGTAGTTAAAAAGGTTTCCCAATAAATTTTCTCAATGTTATCCAGAAGAATCCGAATATAACTACACATCCATTCATGGAAATTATAAGTTGATTTCAAGGCTACAATCCTTATTAGTAAAGTTATGATGTCCTTAATTTATTCCATAAAGTGTGATCTAATTAAATTATTTAGGGCCCTAGAAGAGGAAGCTATTTTCTTTAACAACCATTGAGTATTCATAATCTTGGCATATTCATCATGTTTAGCATTTTAGAGGTTTTGTGCCTTATATTTGTCAATTTTTAGTGGCTTCATAAACTATAAAAAATCCTAATATCAATTGAAATGACTCGGGTATCAAGGAGAGGACCCTAGCACCACTTCCATCGTATACCTCCCTTTTCTCTGGGTTGTAATTTTCAGCGCAAACCCATAATAATTCTAGGAAATGTAAAGAAGGTGGGAAAATAGAAGCTGACGCAATGTTACGAGCATCAATCACTATCGTGTAATCACTTCTGTCAGGGGCATATGATATTTGTAAGAATTTAGCTAGGTATAAATTCCCTAGGTTAGTATCCTTCACTTCATCCAAATTAATTATGCCATGAAAAGTGACATGGGTTCTAGTTTTCTTTATATTCATTTTTCTTGAAAAATTATTTGTAGTTATTTATTTCAGACAATATAAGGCTTACAGAAATGACCATGTGCAAAGAAATAAATACAAGATATAAGAACCTCTTAAAACCCCTTTTATGAAAACTCAATTAATAATCCAATTTTCAAAGAGGCTTACCCATACTTGCAATTTTCCTCAATACTCGGGTTGCACTTGCATTCTTAATCACTTAGACTCTCTCAGAAACTAATCTCTGCGATAAATTATTACGTTTTCACTATCCCAATCTATAGTATTTAGGCTCTAAAATTATTGAGTTAATCATACAAATAACTAATCATGTTGAAATACTTAACATGATTTGAAACCTTTATTCCTTCATGTGAGAAAAATTAATAGCAGAAGTTATAAATGCATCACATTCAATTTAAACCATTGTTCTTTTGAATAATGACCATCCACACATGTCCTTTGGTGGGGAATGGGGCTTGAGAAGTATTTTGTATTTGTTATTTTAACTAGGAAATTGCAAAAATACAAAGTTGACCAATGTTCTTGATGTCAAGCCACTTTATCATGAAGACATGTGCCCCTAGTTGCCTCCCGTTGGTTTGAATATAATTTGCAACTTCTACATGAAGTGAAAAACTACAAAGTGTAATTGCTTATGAAATTTCTGACACCACCATGCATTATTATGATGACATGTATCCTTATCGGGGCTCGGGGCCTTGAGTGTATTTCACATTTTCACATATGAGTCGCATAATGAAAAAGTGTGGCTTTGTGAAGTAGCCCCGGTCCTTGTTTAAAATATTCAATGGAATATTCCCGTGTCAGGGCTTGGGAACAACTTTGCATTTTCCACTCGCACAAAAATATGTAATTAGAATTAAAAATTATGTTCATGTGAAGTTTCCCAAAGAGTACCTCAATTTTGGGTGGCGGGGAAGGAATTACATTTTGCACATAAAAATCAAACACAGATCTTTATGAAGGTAAAAACTTGTTTCAAATGTATGAGCATCTGTTATTTATTCATTTGAGTTTAAATTATACTTATTTTATACTAAATAGATAAGTGTTGTTTCAAATATTGTGTAAAATTCACATAAAAATTCAATCGCTAATATCATTTCTGCTTGGCTCTAGTACGATTTTTAGGATCAATAACTCACGTGAAGAAGAATTTGGTAAGCCTAGGGAAAAATCAGGATGAATCATTTTAATTCAAGGCATAGGCTCAAAATGAGCACTAACAGGCTCAAAAACTATTCCTCAAAGATAAGGCACACTTTTACCTCTAGGACTTCAACCATGACCTAAAATTGTCATGAACACTCCCAAGATTTCATAAATGGTGATTTAGTAAATACCTTCAATGGAAAACTTTTCCAAAAACTAAAAAATCTCTAGAATCTTACCTTTTTAAGTGGAGCCCACATACTGTCACAAGCTCTAACATACCTCATTGAAAATATGGAGGAGGCCTCTACAACATCCAATCATTACATTTGCAAAAAAAATCCATTCTACGCTAACACCAAGAATTTTTCCTCCATTGCTCTCAAACTAGGGTTCCAAGGCCATAAAAAGTGACTTACCTTGTTAACGATTATTCATAAATGTTTGGGCCTCATTCTACCTCATTCTAACTCTGATATCTGATTAACTCCATACCCCAAAATTATCAAAGGTATTAGATTCCCATAAAAACTTTATGATTTGATACTGGTAAAATATATTAGACTTCTATCCCTGTTTCTCATATTACATTAAACAAATCAAACTTGTCACGTGCAAGTGACTTCGTGGAGATATTTTCTTATTGTTCAACTGTTGGAAAGAACTGAAGCTATATATTGTGCTTCAAGACATGCTTGTGTATGAAATGTACCTGTACCTCAATGTGTTTTGTTCTTTCATGAAAAATTGGATTTCAAACAAGTTTGAGAACACCTTCACTGTCAACATACATGGTGGTCAGTTTTTTCTATGGTATTCCAAGTCCTTCCAATATGCGACATAGCCAAATAAATTCACAAACAACTTCTTCTGAAGAACGATACTCAAATTTTGTGGAAGAACAAGAAACAAAGTGTTGTTTCTTGCTTCCCCATGATATTGGTCCAGATCACATAAAGAATACAAACCATAAAGTGGATTTTCTATCATCAATGTAACCTATATGATCTGCATCTGAATATCTCGACAAGAAGTTGTCATTCTTCTTGTATTCTAGAACAAGATCCACTGATCCTTTGAGATATCTCAAGATGCACCTTACTGTTTTCCAATGAAAAAATTTGGGTTCTTGCATGAACTTGGATAGATAGCTCACTACAAAGATGATATATGGTCTAGTTTAGGTAAGGTAAATGAGACTCCCAATCAACTTCAGATAGAGAGTGGAATTTACCGTAGGAGATGGATCTGAATGAGATAACTACAATCTATTCTCTATAGGTGTAGCAATTAGTGTGCAATCCATCATCCTAAATTTCTCGAGCATTTTCTTGGTATATTTCATATGAGAAAAAAAATGTGATTATCCTTCTTCCATACTTCCAATCCAAGTCAATAGTGCATTAGCTTAAGATATGTCATATCGAATGATCGATTAAGATATTTCTTCATTGCATCAATCATCCTCACTAAACTATCAGTGATGACTAGATCGTCAACATAGAAAATGAAAATAAAAATCTCCCCCCTTGCTTTTTGAGGTAGAGATTGGGATTGTATGGATTTCTAACAAATCCATGTTTTATGAGATGCTCATAAATTTTAATGTACCATGCCTGAGGTTCCTGTTTGAGGCTATACAGATATTTCCTGAGTCTGTATACCTTTTCTTCTTGACCAGGTACACCATATCCCTCAGATTGAGTCATGTAGAGTTCTTGTAAATCTCCATTCAGGAAGGCACTTTTTATGTCCATGTGATGGACTTTCCAACCAAACTGTGCAACTAGAGAAAAGATCATCCTAATCAGTTTGATCTTAGTTGTGGGGAGAAATTCTCCTCGTAGTCAATGCCTTATTTTTGTGTTCTTTATACTTGTCCACTATCCCATCTACTTTGTACTTCATTTTGAATATACATCTGCATCCAATGGGTTACTTCCCTAGTGGAAGATCGAAAAGTTTTCAAGTGTTATTTTTCATTACTAACTGATATTCAGAGTCCATGGAATCTTTCTAAGCTTTTGAGTGTATGGCTTCCTATAGTGTAGAGGGATCATTAGATTCAATAAATCTACTCATCAAAGAAAAGTTAGCTTCTTCTCTTTCTTTAATGTGAGTCCATGGTCTAGGGGTGGATGTATCTAGTAGAGAATCCATTCTTACATATTATAACTTGCTAGTATACCAATTGGGCATACATTTAACTATTCCTGTGGGTCGTGGTTCTATCATATCATCACCATCATCCCCATCATCACTTTTATCATTTGTGGGAACATCAACTTTAGTTTTTACAACTGGTGAAGAATCTACATTAGGTGAGTCTAGAGGAGGAGTCTTGCTTCCTTCTTCTGAAAAAAATCAACATCTCTGCTGGTTTAGACTTTTCTGGTCTTCAAATCCATCAATCTATACCCAAGAGTTTCTTCACTGTAGCTAATGAAAATGAGTTTCTATGACTTCATGTCTAATTTATTTCTACTCTTCTTGGGTATGTGCATAATTTATTTGCACCTGAATAATCTAAGGTGTGCAATAGATAGTTTCCACTTTGACCATGCTTCATGTGGTGTTACTCCGTCAAGAGAAACTATGGGAACTCTGTTCAAAAAATACAATGTTGTCTTTATTGTTTCTGCCCAAAATGTCTTTGCTAGTCTAGAGTCATCGATCATGCATCACACCATTTTCATGATAGTGTGATTTCTTCTCTCAACAACAACATTCTTCTACAGTGCATGTGGAGGATACATTTTTGACGAATCCTATGAGCCTTGTAGGTAGTCTTTGAAGTCATCACTAGCGAATTCCCCCTCTCGATCTAAGTGGAGATTTTTGATGTGACGACCAATTTCATTCTCAACAGCTAACGTTTGAACTTCTTCAAGGTTTCAAAAGCTTCACTTTCTTGGGAAGACAAAATTCCAAATTTTTCTTGAATAGTCATCAACACAAAGCATGAAATACTGAAATCTAGAATGACCTCTGTTACATTGGACCACAAATATTGGTATGAACTAGGTCAGATTTCCATGAGCTCAAAAAGTACTCTTTTGGAATGAAGCTCTGTGTTGTTTATCTTTTAGGCAGTGAAGACACTTGTTTGTATCCTTATGAAGATATGGTAACACCATGTACCATACTTACCACCGTGAAGTGTCTTGAGATACTTGAAACTAACATGACCAAGTCTCTGATGCCAAACTATGCAGAGGTAGAGTTCTTAGCCACAAGTGTCTAATCATCTCTGTGGAAAAAATAAATTTGGAACATACATCCCACATTGGAGGCTTTTACAAATATTTTTTAGCCTCGTGATTTGTCTCGAATCAAACACGTTTTCTTTTCAGAATGACTATCAAAGTCAATTTTTAAGTTGTGATCTAGGAGTTGACTAATTGATAGTAGATTTTTAGTCAACCTAGGGACATATAATACATTTGATAGTCTACAATTATGTGAAATAAGGGGTAGAGAAATGTTTCCAATCCCCTGACTTGTATAAGAAGAATCAACATACCAGACATTACTAGATGATGTGGAGGGTTCACTTAAGCAATCATTGTATAAGTATTCTTCATTATTTGACTGTTCTTGTTGCTAAACAATATTTCCTTGCTAATAGGGTTTTCTTTTCTAGTTACCCTTTTTATGCTCTTGATTGTAGTTAGAATGTCCCTTGTGAGATTGTTGTCGTGGAGGTCCAGAGTTACTTGAGAACCTTTATTTTAAGTATTATACCAACAATATTTTAAGTCATGTCCTCTTTTACAAAATGGACATATCTTCTTCTTTTGATTGTCCCCTCAATACTAATATTGATTTTGGGACTTTTTATAGAATTAGGTTTTCCCTTACAATTTTCCTTTCCATTTTTTATGTGAAGAAAGTGCCTGCTCCTCTTCATCATCCTTATTATGCATGGCTTCCTCTTTTTACAGTAGGTTTACCAGCTTATCAAAACTAATTGTCATATCTGACAAGTTTAGAATTCTTACAAAAATGTGGTAAGAAGAAGGGCGAGATGTCAAAATAATGAGAATGAGATATTCATATATGACTTAATCTCCAAGGGCTAGAAGTGAATCCCTCAACTTTACAACTCTTCTCAAGAAAGCTTCAATTTTCTCATTTTGCTTGAACTTCAGTGTGTGTAACTGACTCTAAAATTCAGTATAACATTCTTGTTTTTGGCCTTGTATACCATGCTCAACTTATCTCACCCTTCTTTGGCTATTTTGCCATCTCAAATGTGGGGTTACACATCTTCAAACAATCCAAACTAGATGATGAGTTTGGCCTTCTAATCTACTTTATCAAATTGTTGTTGTATCATTTCAGTAGTTGATCTGGTCAGAGTACCATTCGCAACATGCCATATCTCTTCAAAACTCAAATATTTCTTGATTTTTTTTCTTCCATGCAGCATAGTTTTTTCCTCTTAGTAGTTGTGAATATGGAAGAAATAATTTGTGGGCATTGGTGCCCATTTTATAGAAATCATTGACAGGGTTAGGATCTTATCGCTCTAAGTATAAGGTCTCCCAATCTATATACTGTCAGTCTAATATACCAAACCTTTCTATATACGCACCCTTCCAATATATCTGTTGGTACATGGAAGAATCTTTCCCTTTTGATATACCTAGTGGTAAGTGAAAGAGGCATTAACGTACGTGAAAGAGTTTGATATGTGGTACTAAGAGAAACTGAAAGGGTTCTGTGTAATTATTGACATCTTATCAAAGAAATATCTTCATATGCACACATAACTTCACTATATACTTGGATAATTTATCAGTCAAGATTTATGTCGTGCAATCGTTCACAGAAGGATGGGATGGCTCATAGTGTGTGCATTGTGTCCTTATTACTCCCCGTTGATTTAAAGGGTCGATGCCTATATGACATTGTTGCAATGATATTGGGCTTTAAGTGCAATAGTATTTGTGACAGCTTTACCTGTAAGTGCTTCGCAAAGGCACTAAATATACCAAATGTTGTGAATGAGATCTAGGATATCATGAGTGTTTTAGAACCAAGTTTTATTATTTGAGTATAATATTCTGCCAGTTTTGGAGCAGTTACAAATTTTTTGGTTGACTATGGCAACCTATAAACTAGTATAATATATTAAAGCATATAATTACATTCAAAAAATTTGAAAAATTGAATGGCATGAAAATGTTTTTTGTTTTTCAGGCCCTGGTGGCCTTCGAAGCCCAAAATGACCCTCTATGCCAAAAATTACAAAACAATAGCTGAAAATGCAAGTTTTGGGTATACCTCCTTTGGCAAAAGTTTCTCAAAATGAAAAAATAAGAGGTCTAGGAGGAAAAAAATTGCCCTGAAATAGGGTTTTTTTCACTAAACATTTAGGGGTGATTTTAGTGATAACTAAGTTGTTTACATGAAGTTTTTCCGCTAAATGTTTAGCCAAATTTAGTGGTTTCACTAGTTTTTCCGCCAATTTCTAATTGATTTAAAAATAGAGTCAGGGTAGGGGTCTAACCATAGACCTCCTACACCCAAATATTTTTCTCTCTATCCAATGAGGTGCTCAATGCGTTATACATATGAATTGAAGAAATTTTAATTTAAATTAATAAAAATTGACTCGCCTTTGAAAAGAAACATAACAGTCAACTTGGCTCAGTTGAATGGAGTCCACATAGACTGCAGGTAAGGAGGAGAGTTTAGGGTTTCCATTTTAAATGGATCTACAACTTCTATCTCCTTTGTGTTTTGTTTTCCACCACTTGTTTTGCTTTTGCATTTTATTCTTCACTATTTTGTGGTTGTTTCTTGAGTTTTTGTTTGTTTGTTTGCGTATACAGATGCTAGTCGTGGCATGGAGGACATAAATGGGTTGGGAGGATATCGGCAGAACAGGGTTGACTTCCAAGTGGGCTCAGTGGGTTGAACAGAGACTCGATCATTTATGTTGTGATTGGTTTGGTTTTTCCAATCCACACAACAGGGTTTAGGATCAACTTGTGACCTCTGTATAGGTTCACTGGAATGTTAAGGAGTTCAGTAGATGCAATACATGACAACAAAAATTGACATGATGATGCAACTCACTAGGAAATGCAATGAATACACTTAATCACTGCAAATATAATAGGGTTCTTAGTGGGGAGGGAGGGGCTCGACTCATGGATAACAACTCACCAGGGAGCCTTCTAACAAAGAACTCGGTTGCTTCAAAACCAATGCAACTCAAATACACAAACCACTTAGTATCTACATTTAGCATAAGTACCTCCAATTTGATAGGTAACTATAATTATCTATAGCTAATACTATCACTAAATGCACCTCTAATTTTAGAGGTGAGACCCCTGTTGGGATTTATTTTTAAATTTTCTATTCCTATACCAAATTATGCCTAGTGTAGGGTGTACCAATGCAAAACAAATTTTTGTTCCAAACACCTGGAATGAACATGAGGTTGTGGGGAGGAAGGGATGGGGATGAGAATTTATAGGAGGCTACACAAGCTCTCAACTGTTGCAAATGCTTCTCCAATATCCTCTATCTCCTCTACTCTCTTTCCACACCTTCTCTACTCACAGGTCCAGATTAATCATCCCTAGTACTAAATGTAATCTGAGCAACATGGGTGGAAGCTTGATAGATTTTATTAATATCAAATCAACCATTTACACAGGTTCAGGATGTAATATATATATATATATATATATATGTATATGTATGTATGTATGTATGTATGTATTGTACAGCCGATTACAAACAAAATAGAGAGGTTGCACAGGTACAACTATGAACAAATATAGGAAATAGTATTTTTAAAATAATACAACTACTCCCGAATGATATAGTAAAACAAAATAGTATGGTTATAATATATCCATATAACATTTAATGAATAAAATAACTAATTATACAATAAAAATTAATTAAGGTAATATATTTACCCTAACACTTTACATGTGCCAACCATGAGCATTTCTCTCACTTCAAGTTGGAAATTGCACTCTTAAGAACCCTGTTTTGGTCTAACCTTCATATCTTGAAAAATTCTCATCATGAAAACCTAAAATTTTGACCATCAACATCATGACACACCACAATAACATCTCCAATTCTCATAAATTAATAATTATCTCTACATCTTTTCCACCACTAGTAATTTAATGACTGGGCCATAGGGTTTTTACATGTTTTAGGCCATGACAGAGTAAAAGAACATTATAATTCAACATGATACCTCTCCAAAGGCCATGAAAAAATTAATACATCATGTATCACTAACCTACATTCTTCCATTATCTCTCATGGTCATGTAACTCTATCTCTATCTCATGCTCTATTGGTCTCTAGGCACCTAGACTAGGTTTATATGAGCACATACAAATGAGTCTTCCACCTGTACCTATACTCTAAAGCTCATGTGAGTGCCTAAAAACTTTCCTATAATGATATTTATGCCTCTACTGTGCTCCTCAAGTCACCATACAGCTCAAATCATCATGATCCAACACCTAGGCTAGCTAGGTCACCTAATTAGGCCTCCTAGGCCAAGCCATTCTCACTGTGTCCACTCTTGTAACCATGAATCAACCTCCATGTCCATGTCATCATCATACCAAAAATATATATAACTTCTCCATCATTCTATTTTTCATTAATGGGATTTTACATCAATGAAAACTCTCAAATTCACTAATGCCAATAGGGAAATTATCAGCTCTAGCTAGCTCTAAGACCTCAAAGTCACTGTACGAATGAAAATTGGCACACAAACTTCAATTACACTCGACCTACCAAGGTCATTCCAGGATGGCCAATGTGGAATGTATGGATGGATATTGGTGGTGAAATGTGTTATGTGATAAAAAAATGTGTTGAAATGAGATGAACATGTTATCAAGGAAAAATAATGTCCTTAACACGAAATATCAAGATTCTACTCATCAAGGGAAAGGAAGGACCTTCTAACTTGAACAGGTCTAATGGATGGATCAGAAAGAATAGCCACACAAAGACTCAAATCAATGTCAAGCTCTGAAAAGATCCTTTCTAATGGCTATGGGATACATGGAAAACCAACATGCACCTCGTAATGATGTCCAAACAAGGTCATGGAGTAAGCGAGAGAGGCATGGTTCTACTAGATATATGGAAGGTTAGTTGGTTCAGTCCAAACATGAAAGCTCTATAAGCATATTGGTTCAAGACATTCATTTGTATGAAAAATGTCTAGAACATGTGAGGATGATCTTTGGCTCGTAATCTGATGTCTAAGTCTATTTGGTCTTTGGATCCATTCAGTTGTGGAACCTTGGGATCAAAACTGTGAACTCTTTCCAATTTTGGTTTAGTGATGGTCATGTGTGCATTTATGCAATTTTAATCTAATCAAATCAAATAACAATTTTATCTAAATAAATAAAGACTACACTACGTTTTGGTACTTGTAATGTAAGGAAAATGAAAAAAAATAAAACAACTAATTTAATTAAAAGACATATTTTTGTGCTTTTCTGGAACTTTTTGACTTAAATGAAGAAATGAAATCTTCTAATTTAATTAAAAAATCGTTAAAAAAAAACAACCGAATGTAGTTGTTTATTTTTGTAAAAGAAATCTAATCTATCTAACAAATTAAAGCTTCTCTAAACTGTGTATATAAATTAAATCCTCTACTTTGCCTCAGAGGCATGGGAAGAAATCAAAGCTTCCCATAAGGTTTTCTTGCCCTATGAATTCCCCAACAACAGTATAGAAGGATTTTATGGAGGATATTCTAAATGAAATAATGCTTTGATTGATTTCTAAATTGAGACAAAACTTTTCTTCTAGAATCACCTCTTTGAAAATCTATAGAGATAGGAAAAGGGAAGCTATCTATCCTAAGAAATATTTTTTGAAGGAAATGATCTACTATAGCTATTCAATTATTACAACAATGAAGATGGAAATTTATTTTATATTTTAGTAAATAATGTGCATAAAAATTTCACAAGCAAATAATTACAGAAATGATGAAACCTAATTACAACCCCAACCTGGTAATTGCAGTGTTGTGGAAATCTAGTCGTGGTATGATTTTTTGTCCCCTTAGTATTATTTTTGACCTTCGGTGTCCATGTGATTTTAGGGATTTGGGAATGCAGAGGAAGAAAGAAGAAGGTTGCTTAGGAACAAGTAATGGCTTAATAGGAAATGTGGTGGGTATAATGCAAGCAAGGAAGA
>CM034147.1:54511820-54708145 GCA_019776745.2 Taxus chinensis
TATCCATCAAAATATTTTTAAAATATGTACATCTAAGGTACATTATATCTAATCTATACATCAATCACATCCTCAATCTATCCACCAAAATGTACAATCCAAGGTACATTATATCTATCCATATCTAATCCAACAATCAAACACATGTACATCCAAGTTACACCACACCCATCTATCAAGGTTATATCCACATATCAATCTATCTAATCACATCTATTTCTATCATCTATCAGTCTATATCTATCCAATCACATCTATTTTATCCTCTATAAGTCTATATCTATCTAATCACATCTATTTCTATCCGCTATCAGTCTATATCTATCTAATCACATCTATTTATATCCTCTATCAGTCTATATCTATTCAATTACATCAAATCACATCTATTTCTATCCTCTATCAGTCCATATCTATCCCATCACATCAAATCATATTATTTATATCCTCTACATCTATGTCTATCCAATCACATCTATTCATCATCTATCGGTCTATTTAGGTCAGCGCCGATTAGTCTGATCGACGCCGATTTGCCGTATCTTCTTGCCATAGTGTTGATGCTTGGCTTATCTATCTGATCATTGTTGTGTGCTGAATTTTGCCTTTTAGCACATATTTTCGATATCACCATCTATTTCGAGTTTGTTCCCTTTGCGTGGAGCACTCGCTTTTTGTTTGGCCGCTTAGAGTTACGCGGGTCTGTAGGCACTAACGTCGTCTGATTTATGGACCGTCTAGTTGTCCCTACCAATGTGTCTCTCTTTAGAGGCTGACTATTTTGCAGTTCTCCTTACACTCATGGGTCTGTAGGCACTAACGTCGTCTCATGAGGAGACCGGCTAGTTTTCCCTACCAATGTGAGTTCCTTAGGTTGCTGCCTTTTTGTTTATTTTTATGCGTCATCAATGATCAGATCTACTCCAGACATCCGACTGGGGCATCCTGCGTTTTCATCTACCTTTTTCAAACTCGGGATCGTCTGTTCTATCATCCATCCCATCCCTAGTTTGAGGGGGATCACATCACCACAAATTCTTCTCTTCTTCCATCTCCTTGTTTTTGTCTCATAACCTTGCTTATCGCAAGTTACTTGACAAAAAGGGGCAAAATGTAGACACTTAAAATTGGTTACTCAATTTAGTGTCCCTCTCATCCATTTACTTGCTTGGATAACCTGGGGCATGTTTTACGTCACCAACTATCCCCTTGGGATATTATCCAATTTGTGATTTAATCACTTATTCCAAATTTAATTCATCCCTTCACATCTTACCCATGAGTGATTAAATATTAAATATTTAATTACGTTTCTTCCCATGCATCTTAATCACTTATCCACCCCAAATTTATTCTATCCATGTATCACATCTATTTTTAATCTTCCCTAAGCGGGATATTTTCCCGTAGTCGGGATAAGTCTTATCTTTTTCGATCATTTTTGGCCACCTCGGGAGTCTTTTCCGCGATCGGCGCCGACCCATATGGTCGGCGCCGATTTTCTAGGAGCGGCGCCGATTATAAAAGCAAGTCCAGAACTCAGTTCTAAGGACCGAAGAGACCGAAAAGAGATCACGAACGAGTGAAAAAGGCGAACAGGTGAAAAAAGAGAGCACTTACACATGAACAGAGAGCGAGAGAGATACAGGGTGTGAGAAAGAGAGATCTTTTTAGCATCAATTGTCTCAGATTAGGACAGATCCTGTCCAAATCAATCCCTGAGAGGAGCACCGTTACTCTGTCCCTGTCACATCAGCATCGCACACCACCATCTATCATCTGGTGACTCTGTTCCAGTGTCTCGCCAACTTCGGCCCATCCAGCAGACCACATTCACCTTCTAATTCCCGAATCTTATCGCACAGTCCCTGATTGATCGATCTGCCCCTAGTCAACGCCGATCCATCTCAATCGACGCCGATCTTAGTCAGTCGACGCCGATCCGTCTCAATCGACGCCGATTCTACCCAGTCGACGCCGATTTCCCTGCAGATAGGTAAAAGGACACAGGTTACACAAATCCGGCATTATTTCATAAGTTCCCTGTTTTCTGTACTTTGGTCTGCTGTTTAGATTCTGTCTTATTACTGCAATCAGAAGATCTAGCTTTTTACTTACATATTTTATCATGTATGCTTCTTTTCTTAATTGAAAACGTGGACTGACATCCGCCGAGGAAGCTTATCACTTCCCGGTCCCGCTTCTTGGGCAGTCCACCTAAATATCTTTTAACGTGGTCTTTTTCTGTCAAGCATCGGTGTTTTGCAGGTTACTCGGATCTATTGTGCGAATTGCTCGTGTGCGCCCGTCTTATCTACATCGGCTTCCTCATCCGTCTACATCTTCATCAGGTATCAATTTCATTGAGGTTTTTCAGGGTTTTTGTGTTTAGTTTGGTGCATTAACTTGGACAGGTAACAAGCGCGAAATCCTTGATCTACAAGACTCTCCCACTTCGTTAGATACCAAGAAAATCAACTCCTTGCACTGCCGGTGAAATTAGGATTTGCCTCTTTTGCCAGTTGAAAGGATCTAAACCTTCCTAAAGTTTCAAACATCTTTTCTTCTTCTAGAGGTTCACTTGGTCGAAGAATAGCCTCACAAAATACCTACAATTCAAGAATTCTGCTTGGCATATCATTTAAATTAACAATTTTGGATTGAGCATTCTCAAATAAGTTCTTTAATTTGATGCACCGCTCCATGGAAACTGACGAGAAATTGTTGGCGGGAGTGTACATGTCCTTGAACAATTGTCAAAACTATTCTTGCACCTGCTCCGATGAACACCTTTAATATGCTCATTTACGAGGTTACAAGGAATCTCAGCCATGAATTCCTAAATTAAAGAGAGTGAAGTGAAGGCTTCATTGCACATGCTTTCATAATGGATCATAGAATCCTCGAGAAGCGTATTTCTTGATTTGAGATGTAGACACCGAAGAAAACATGTCCCTCGATGTTCAAATTTGAGAATTCCTTCAATACCTAAAACTAAAGATTCCATACTTGTCATCTCCTGTAAACTGGGCAATATCTCATCCAAATTTGATATAGTA
This sequence comes from Taxus chinensis, assembly GCA_019776745.2. NCBI lineage: Eukaryota > Viridiplantae > Streptophyta > Pinopsida > Cupressales > Taxaceae > Taxus > Taxus chinensis. Next base: position 54,514,880 of record CM034147.1, read on the forward strand.
GAAACAAAAGTTTCTTTGAAAGAAATAATTAGATCCAGATACGCACTAACATCTTCATGAAGCTTAACCACGGTCTTGATCGTCCCCTGGCCTAAAATGATAATCTATGAAAGCCAAGTTTCAGTGACATGGCCCAATGTGTTTATTTCCTTTGACAAATTGAGAGTATCTTCATCTGGGGCAGCCACTGCATCAGGTACTGGGAAGGTGGATGAATCGGGATTTATCAAATGTTGAACATATTCCACAATTGATTCTTTTCAGCCTTAAGATGAGAGTTTGAGACTTGTATTTCTCAAGTCTCTTTAGCACGATATCAATTGAATCTCGAGCCATCGCCATGTCACTTTCTAATGTAGATCTTCCAAGTCCAATTCTGGAAAATTCATAGTCGGCAGGCATCATAGCATTGCGCTCTTTATCCACTTATGGAATGGCAAGGTCTACAAATTTGTTTCCATCATTATCCACCATTATTCGAAAAAGCTCCTTAGGATTCTTAGGAATGGCATCATTTGAAATTTTAAAAAAGGCATCAAAATCAATGTCAATTGGCTTAACAACTCTCTCCCTTTTCTTTACTTCAGAATCAACCTAGGAAGGAGTATCATTCACTATTTCAGCATACAAAATCCTGGAGCTCGAATCAATATTCTCATTATTCTTGACATCATGAGAGTCCTGCTTGAATCTTATTTATGACCTTGATTTGAGGAGACACAACCTCAATATCCACTTCCTAGTTATTCGGGAGATTTTGGGAAATCCCTTCATGAACTACATGCTCTGAAGTGTTTGATATTTGAATTACCTGAGCCTGGGGTGGATGCTTGTTTGAAGCATGGCTGAGGATCATTTGCTACTAACTTCTGAGCATTATTAACGATGTGGGTAGAAGAATCTCTACTCAAGGTAGAAAATCCAGACACACGCTCTCTTTCTTCTTCAAGGTTAGGATCTTTAGATCTTTCCTCCTTGTGACACGTTACTTGGCAAAGTGGATTTTGGCAACCACTCTTTTCTTGCATGTTTTGTATGATTGGATGATAATGAGGTTGATCGAGAAGAGACTTTGGTTGAATGGAAACCCCCACGTATTGGAAATTTTTGTGATCCCGAAACGTGATCTAGAATTGATTGTAATTTGGCAAGTTCTCTGTCATACCAAGATATGATTCTTTCAATAATTGGTTGGTTCTTGCCATTAAGATAAAATTCATCTCTCTTGGTCCAGTCGATTCGAGGTAATGCGGTAAATGCAATGACATCATATGAGGGATCGACAACATCCTCATCATCATCTATGAATGAATCGGGAGGACTCTTGATGTGAAAGGCCTTGATCTAAGCAAGTGTTAGGTGAGAGTACTCCCGTCTTCTTACCTCATGTTCATCCCGAACAAGCAGCCTAGAAATCTTCCATGGTAGGATTATGTTGGTACTTTTCTCCCATAATATTTTGCATAATATCCATTGATATCAAACTAGGCTCTCTTCACATATGGATGGAATGGTTATGAGAGCGAACTCTTTTTCCATGAGTTGTGCACTGAAAAGATTTAGACATTGGTATTCCCCGATTTGAATTAGGAAATGAATTCCTAAATAGTGTTTGTCGCTAAGAAGGCAATGAAATTGGAATAATTGTCACACCAGCCTCCATTAATGCCCATTTTTCATTGACGTACTTAGGAAGTTTACATGGGGTACCAGCAAAACCACTGACACGAATGTAGGAAAAAGATGAAAATTGAATAAACCAAGTTCCCCATTGGGAAATGACACTCATGGCTTCTTTAGAAAACCTTTCTTCAATATTCCGATTCAGGTTCTAGATCACGTGGAAGGTGAATGCATCATTGACTCTTCTAAAATGGTGAGAACTATTTTTGAAACTGAGTTGAGGGTAATAATGAAAAACACTATTTGACGGCCCCATGATGTTATGTTTGTGGAGCCTATTTTCATGTTAGAGTTTGGTATAGCTTCCATGTGTTACACTCATATATTTTTACGGTGGGAAAAGCCCCTGAAGCAAATTTTCATGGGTGGTTTATTAACCCATGGGTAATGAGTAACCGTTATGGGATGTTGGCTTTTCGGTTTCCATTGTTTTTAAAACCGCCTCTTCAGCTACCTATTGATGTACTTATAAATGGATGAACATACAAGAGGATATATATCAGTGTGTTTTGTGAAGGTGAATAGTGTGTGTGAATTCAAGTGTGAATTCGGGAGGGTTTGTTGAGCGCAGCTCCAAACAAGATCTGATTATTGTAATTGTGAAGACTGTTGGCTTGTAATAAAATATGAGCAAGTGTTCTTGGTGGATGTAGCCCACATTGGGTGAACCACGTTAAATATTGTCTTCATGTTGTGCATATTTCATTTCTGTAATTCTATTTCATACTTCTTATTATTTTGATTCTGAGGAATTATTCCGCATTATATTTCTATTAATTCCTAACACATGAGTCCTCTCGTTTCAAGTCCTGAAAATAGCTTTCTTCTTACTACCACATAAGTTAGATACGATGTCATGTAGAAGCATCTAATCATCTTAACTTCTATCAATTGTTTGTGAAGGGTGTTACCAATGATGGTGGCCCAATCCACAAACTCTTTCTTGGCTAGGATGATATAGATAAACTGGTACATCCATGGGTGGAAAATCCTAGCATAAGGTAGACCGAAAACTTAACTTAGGAGAGTAGTCGTGTCCCCGATTTCTTCTACGAACTCAACATGGTACAGTTCTTTAGGGAGCCTGTCAATTCGAGGTCTCTTGGTTACTAACCAGTTGTTGTTAACCATCTTGCTCCATCTCAGGGGTTCTTCATCCTATAATTCTTGTGCTGAATGGTGAGTGATATTTGTATTCTCGAGAAATTCGGGTATGCCGAGCAATTCCTCAATGTGATCTAGTGTGATTAAGAGGAAAGGCTCATGATTATCTTTAAAAATTTCTTGTCTCTCAAGGTCATAATGCTCTGCACAAGCAATAACCAATTCTAGACACTACACCGAGATAGGAAATGCTGCTGCTTGGGGTAGAACACTATGGTAAATTCTATATGAAAAAATGGTATTGCCTTCAGTTTTCACCCACTCACAGAACTGTTGCACGTTGATGTGACCTAGATTTGTATCGGTGATGTTGTCATATGCTGACTTAATGGAATTGGGAGGGATAATTCCTTGGAATTCATATTTCAGGGTGGATTTGTTAGATTTCTCCACTGGCTTCCTCAATCTACATGCAGATTTGGATTTTTTGGCCATTATGAATTTAACAGAAAAGTGACTCAGGCATGCCAAACAATGCAAATGGGGCCGGGTCTCACTCTCTAAAACCCTGTCGATGCAAGAAAAATATTTTATGTTATATTATTATTATTATTTTAAAAATAATAATAATAATTGTCTCGAATTACAAATTTTTTTTAAAATGTCAATACAAACATATCGAGACTAAGCTTGAGTTCCAAATCTGGTGATAACAACGATATTTATTTTTTAATTAAAATCTCCCGATTTTAATATTTTGCGTGGATCAATTTTAATCTTTTGATATGGCGTTTAAATACTTCCCTTCTCTCACTGTGTTGGAAACTGTTTTCAAACCGGGCTCGGAGATTCTTATTTTCCTAAGCGTGGATATTCTCCTATTGTTATTTCTCCTTGGAATGTGAATTTTTTTCTTGCTTTCCCCGCATGTGGATTCTCCTTTGCTAGGCATGTGGCTACTGTCCTCCGTGGCTGGGCACGGCCTGTTTTCTTTTTTTTATTTTCTCTGCCTTTCTCCTTTCCATGTGTGGATTCTTCTTTGCTATTTTCAAATTTTTTCGACTGTTTCCTCAAAAAAAATGTGGTGAATGTTTGGGTAACAAAAAGATTTAAAAACTTCCCCTACCAATGCGTGGGCTCTTCCTGATCATCGCGTGGGAATTATTTTTTTGTCTTACTTTGAAACCTCCTTCCTAGGCGCGTGGACAAAACTATCCTTCTTCTTACCTCACGTGGATTCTTCCTTCAACTGGGAGCGACCTGCTTTCTCTCTCTCCCTGCATGGTTTTTGTTTGATTTTGGCAGTGCGTGTGCATGTGTGGCTTTTCTCTTTTGGACTTTGAATGTGTGGAAATTTTTTGTTTTGTTTTATGTTCAAACTCCTTCATGTCTTCCCCCCCCCCCCAAGGTGTGGCTTCTCTTTTCCTAGCACAACTTTTTGAGTTTTTAATTTGTTGTCCTCCTTTGCATACGTGGGAGCTCCTTGGATGGGTGCGTGAAAAAAAATGCTCTAAAATTTCTAAAGTGTGCTTGCCCCTGCCAATGCGTGGAAAGAGATTTCTTGTCTTCTCTTTAAACATGCACAAGTTTCTTTATCTCTCCACGTGGGAAATGGCTATTTAGATGAATGCATGGAGATTTTTTTTTAATGGAGACTATCCTCTTTCATCCCTGACATGCATGGAAATCTTCTGGTATTCTCCTCCTTCAGACTGTGTAGACAGATGATGAATATTCCTCCTTGGTGTGTGTTTCTCTTGTATTATGGGATGTGACAAAATAGTATGTCCTTCAGAAGAAATAAGAAGCAATCAAAAATCTTCGCATGAATTTTTCCAATGAGTTTAACAGAGGAATTTATGAGGATTAATCCAACTTCCTCTCTTCCCAGGTAGTGGGCTTAAGTGCCCAGGGGGAAATGGGGAAAGCAATGACCAATTTCCAACGGGAATGGCCAAGTGGGCTGGAAATCTTCGTTCAATTTCCCCATGTGAGAAATTGGGATATTTCCTTCCCATTATCCAATCCGTGATTTGGCAATTGGTGGACAAAATCCTACAAGCGGGAAATTTGAAGAAAATTGCCAGGGAAGGGGGGAAATCTGGGTTCGGGAAGCCAAATTGGCATTCTCGGTAGTTGGAAGCATAAGCTTACTTCCTCGGCAATAAAAATTTGTCGAATTAACTTTTAATTAATATTTATTTAAGTAAATACTCTCAAGTTATGTAAAAGTTAATTTTATTAAACAAGGAGCGATTAATTAATTAATTTAATTAATTAATTTTAATGTATTTTAACACGATTTAAAGCCTGGCGGGAAAATTTCTTGCCCGAAAAGGATGAAACGAAGACCGAAACAATCACAAAAATGACACGATGCAATGAGGGCAATGAACCACGCAAAGCAACACTTTTGAAAATTTTCAAAAATTTCATTATTATTTTTTTTCTAATTTTGCAAAGTCAAAATTAGCTGATAACAAACCTTTGATCCTGTAACTGCTTGCCCAGAATGATAAGGACGCCATGTCCTATAAAATCTGTTGTGTATGGGTTTCATAGAGTGGTATGAACCCACTTGTTGAATGTAACCCACAATACCAAGGGCGGAAAAGTGCATTGAACTGAACCAATGTAAATGTGTTGTTTTAGTATATAAACCCCGAATGATGCCCCCCTATTTGAGGGTGCATGTGGCATCGCTGATAGGAGAATGCAGCCCATAAAGAGTACCTACTGCATGAACTATACCCTAGAAATTTCTTGGTAGAAAACAAGGCATGCACAAACAAGAGACTAGCCAAAGATAAGTGTTAGTACGAACAAGCATGCATATAAAAAGTAGGTTATAAGCTATGAAAATAGTGTAAAAGATACGAGAAATGTAGTAAACATGCAATAAGACAAATTAATCCACAAAAATCAGGTTGCAAACATGGGACATCACTCACGATGCCATAAGACAAGCAAGGCCATCATGGTCGCAAATAACAAGCAAGTGTTCACACCAAACATAGGGCAAGGCATGCATACAAAAAAAAATAGTAGAAGACAATGGAACAAACAAGTATGGAGGAAAATATCCATGCATAACAAATTTTGCACATGAAGTACTCGTTAGCATGTTATAAAGATAACTAGTATGTCAAAAGCGTGTAGAAGTAAGTAATGTAGAGTGCTAAGTACAAAATGAAATAATAACACGTGTGAGAGATGAATGTGGATGCCCCTAGCCACCAGTGTAAGAATGGTAGAAGGCGAGCATCCATGCTACATGCAAGAGACATGTATCTATGATCACCACTAGAAAAATATGTGAATGTGCATGTTTAGATGATATAGATAAATGACATACAAGTAAGATAACTAGCATGTGTAATAAAGTGACCATGAACAAGCACAAGTAATCAAGAGTAAAAGCAACCATAATGTGCAGTATGTTATGGATGGATGTAATGAAATGAAAAATGGAGTGATAGGAGCCACGTGCCCCTTAAGTGAATAGAAATGTATGCAATGAGGTTCATTTTTTTTTTCCCCTTAGAAGTCAAGAATGAACCATAAATGAGAGTGTGTCATCGGGAAATGGTCGAAGTGTATGTCTAGCGTGTTGTGATGAATGTGTATGTGTATTGATGAAATGTGACCTAGCAATGATGTGTGCATGAACCCTATAGCCGAAGCATATATCACGGCATGATGGAACGTATAAATGATAATTTATCCTAATCGTATATCACTATGGATGAATAGGTGGGTAATGATTTATCCCTAAGCATATATCACTACAAGATGAAAAGAGGGAGTGGTGATGTAACCTAAGGTGTATACAATTACAAAAAGATAGAATATGTGATGATTTAGCCTAAATCGTATATCACTAGCCTAATAATGTTGCATGATGAAAGGTTGAATAGTAAATGTGTGATGAGCGTAAGGTCCATCTGATTTTTAAACCTTGGCAGTCGAGTATGGACCGAGGAACTAAAGTGTGTCTTAGGGTAGTGAGTGCAGTGCATAGAATATAATATAGTATAAGTGATGACCATTTGATGAGTAGAATGTGTAAATACGCTATGTGTAGAATGAAAATACAAGGTGTGTAGAATGTGTAAAGTGGCATGTACGTAGATGGACTAGTAATGTAGTATGTAAGATGATGTAATGATAGAATCATAGACGGTGAGGACTGGTATAGTATGTGTGAAAATGCGTGGTGTAATACGTATGGTATGTAGATAAACAAATAATGCAATATGTAGGATAAGTACTGTAAGAGGTAAGATGTGTAGACAATGGTGTATGTATGATGACGAATAACATGATGTATGATGTAGAAATACAAAATTTCAAAATGTTATAGACTAAATGTAGAATGTATGGTTTATGACATGTAATGTATGAATAGGTGTGGTGTGTATGCCTAGAGTGTAGTGTGTGGGGTTCAAGTGTAATAATCCCTCAACAGTCAAGTGTGAACTAAAGCAATAGAGTGTGTCATCGGATAGTGATGACGTTAAAGTGTGTGATGAGCATGCCTATGTGAGAATATCGAATGTATGATAATGCAAAGATGAGATATGCAAATATGCTAAGATGATAAGAAGGGGGGATTGTGTGAGTGTTATGCCCCCCAAATGTAGTATGATGATGGAGATCTATGCAACGACACAAGAGGTGTCTTGCCATTGTGGGAGAGCATTATCTATGTCATGATAAGAGTGAGGGCCAACATAATGGTAGGATGAAACAACAAAAATACCATGTGATAGTGATGTAATTTTAATTGTGTCTTGACCATCAACAGAAGGAGTAGTTACTTTGAAAAAAGTGATTATATGTGAAAGTAGATTAGGATGGGGAGGAATCTTGAATGGTGGTAGCTTTGGTGGTATTGGTGACACTGCAAAAGACTTGATAGGAGAACAAGATTGATTGATTGTGGGAGGTGGTGTCGTGGTTTGAATTTGTGAGATGGCAGACAACTCAGTAGGAGGTGGTGTTGAATTAATTTTGAGGGACAATTTTTTAGGAGGCGATTGACTTATGGGTAAGTGCACGAAGTTGGGGGGCCAAAAAGTGGACAAGAATCCAAAAAAAACAAAACGCACTTGCGTTTTACTTTTTTTGGCTTGGGAATCATCAAACCATAACGCATACGCGTTATGTAATGCGTACGTGTTTTAAGCATGTCAAAATGTGTACTTGTTTTAAGCAAGTCAAAACGCGTACGTGTTTTAAGCAAGTCAAATTGCGTACGTGTTTTAAGCAAGTCAAAATGCGTACACATTTTAAGCAATTAAAAACATGTACGTGTTTTAAGCAATTCAAAATGTGTACACATTTTAAGCAAGTCAAAATACGTACGTGTTTTAAGCAATTCAAAATGCGTACGCATTTTGTGTAGTATGGACCATACATATGTGTTTTGGTGGGGCATACTTACAAAAATAAATGTTCAAGTATAAGATTTCTTTTATTATTTCTTATACTTTAAATTTATTTTAGTAAATATAAGAAATTAGGGTCACTCTGCACCTTATGGAAGTGGTCTCGTAGCTCCAACAGTTATAATCTAGAAGATAGTTTTTCAAAATCTAATCTGGTCAGTACTTACTCATTTTCAGGATTTCAACAAATGACCTAAAACTTTTAGGGCATATATATTGTAGTCGGTCTTTGTTTTGGGAAAGCATATAGTCATTTTTAGGTTTTTTTACCTTCTAAAATGGATTTTTGCCCTACCACTGCTTGAATTGGTATTAATTTTTAAATTTGGTCCATAATTCACTTTAGTGACCATGAATTAACTCTATGATGTTTGTCTACTTCTTACTAAAAAGAGATCCTCACTTTGTAGATAGAGGATTGTTCCCTGAATGGGATTCTTGTCCTATGGCCAAAATGAGGTGATTGTAATGTGCCTCCTCCTTAAGGTGTGATAACACTACTAGGTGTTGAATGAGTTGTTACGAATAGTACCAAGTGAATTGCATCAAGTGAACTCAGATGATTGCTCATTCTTAGAAACATGGTGCTCCATATAAAGATCATCCCCTCACCTTTCCTAGCTCTAAAAGCATCCTTTCATGGAATCAAATTCATGATTCTCATACATGCTTTTTGCTCATATGTCTCTTATGGAGACAAACGATGCCTTAATACTTCACAAATAATGGTCCTTGATAACTCGGTGACATGACTAGCTCATTTTAGCTTGTTCTAAAGGGTGTTCAATTAACTACAAAATGGCCAAAAATACCTTTTTAGGCCTTCAAAGGAAGTAGTCTCTCATACAAAGTAAATGAGTTGACCGATCACCTTAAACACTATTCCCTACACACTGAAACATGTTGAATGATCTTTTTAGGACTTTCCTTTGGGTGAGGGTTTATGATTTAGGGTTTAGGGTTTAGGGCTCAGGGTTTAGGGTTTAGGGCTAAGGGTTTAAGACTCAAGGTTAAGCGTTTAGGGTTTAAGTATTAGTGTTTACAGCTCATAGTTTAGATTTTAGGGTTTAGGGTTTAGGGCTCAGTGCTTAGGGTTCATGGTTTAGGGTTTAGAGTTTTTGGTTTATGGTTCAAGGTTAAGGGTTGAGGGTTTATGGTTTAGGGCTCAAGGTTCAAGGTTTAGGGTTTAGGGGTCAAGGTTGAGGGTTTAGGGTTTATGGCTCAAGGTTTAGGGTTTAGGGTTTAGGGATCAGGGTTAATGGTTTAGGGATCAAGGTTGAGGGTTTAGGTTTTAGGGTTTAGGGTTGAGAGTTGAGGGTTAAGGGTTTAGGTTTCAAGGTTTAATTTTTAGGGTTTAGGGTTAAGGGTTTAGGGTTGAGGGTTAGGGTTTAGGCTTTTGGCTTAGGGTTTATGGCTTAGGGGGTTCATGGCTTAGGGTTTAGGGCTCAAGGTTTAGGGTTTAGGGGTCAGGGTTTAGGTTTTAGGGTTTAGGTTTAGGTTTTAGGATTTAGGACTTAGAGTTTAGGGTTTAGGGCTTAGGGTTTATGGTATAGGGTTTAGGGTTTAGGGCTCAGGGTTTAAGGTTTAGGGTTGAGGATTTAGGGTTTACTGTTTAGGGTTTAGGAGTTAGGGTTTAAGGTTTAGGGTTAAGGATTTAGGGTTTATGGTTCAGGGTTTAGGAGTTAGGGTTTAAGGTTTAAAGGTCAGGGTTTAGGGTTTAGGGCAAAGGGTTCAAGGTTTAGGGTTTAGGTATCAGGGTTGAGGGTTTAGGGTGAGAGTTTACGGTTTAAGGTTTAGGGCTCAAGGTTTAAGGTTTAGGGTTGAGGATTTAGGGTTTACGGTTTAGGGTTTAGGAGTTAGGGTTTAAGGTTTAAAGGTTAGGGTTCAGGGTTTAGGGTAAAGGGTTCAGGGTTTAGGGTTTAAGGCTTGAGGTTTAGGGTTTAGGTTTTAGGGTTAAGGGTTTAGGTCGCAGAGTTCAGGGTTTAGGATTTAGTGTTTAGGGCTTAGGGCTTAGGGTTTAGGGTTTAGGCTTTAGTGCTTAGGGTTTAGATTTTAGGGTTTAGGGGTCAGGGTTTAGGGTATATGATTTAGTTTTTAGGGTTTAGGATTTAGGGACCTTTAGGATTTAACATTTAGGCCTTAAGGTTTAGGGTTTACGATTTAGGGCTCAGGGCTCAGGGTTTAGTGTTTAGGGGTTAGGGTGCATGGTTTAAGGTTTATGACTCAGGGTTCAGAGTTACAGGTTTAAGGTTTAGGGGTTAGAGATCAGGGCTTTATATTTAGGGTTTAGGGCTCAGGGTTTAAGGTTTAGGGTTTAGGGCTCAAGGATTAGGGTGTAGGGTTCAAGGCTTAAGGTTTAGGGTTTATGGTTTAGGGATTAGGGTTTAGGGTTCATGGTTCATGTTTTATGGCTTAAGTTTCAAGGTTCAGATTTACTGGTTTAAGGTTTGGGGGTTAGAGCTTGGGGCTCTAGATTTAGTATTTAGGGTTTAGGGCTTAGGGCTCAGGGTTTAGGGTCCAGGGTCAAGGGTTTAGGGTTATGGGTTTAGGGTTTAGGTTTTAGGGTTTAATATTTAGTGTTTAGGGTTTAGGATTTATTATTTTGGTTTTAGGGTTTAGGGTTTATAGTTTAGGGTTTAGGTCTCATGGTTGAGGGTTAAGGGTTTAGGTCACAGAGTTCAAGGTTCATCGAATTTGTAGGCATAACATTCAAAGAGAGTCATCAAAATTTGATGTTTTTCATCTGTTGATATTTTGAATGAGGGAAATGTCATATTCCTGACTTTCTAATCCTTCCAAAGAACACAGTAGTCCTCAATCCTTGGATGTACAGGGAGACATTGTTACTTGGCTTCCATTTATATGATGAAGATATTTGTAAATTTGTGTTATGACCTCTAAATCTATATGAATTTCAAGTTGCTTGGAAATCACATCACACCCTTCACTAGGATTGATGACTACCCCTATCTTTTTGTTCAGGGGATTTTGAAAACATCCATGGGTTTATCATATAAGGAATTATCAATGAATGGAAGGTCACTAAGTCGTAGGCCAGGTAACTCCTATTTAGAACTAAACAAGAAATATTTACTAGGTGATTGATAACCCCTTAGTGTTCTTAGCCATTCCCCTGTTTCTATGCTTATTTTGAACACTTTAGGAAGTTCTGTCAAATTTACTATCTGTTCCAGTAGAACACTTGAACTTTATCTTTCTCCGGAGGAGAGGATACTACAGGAAATTCAATTATGATCCTACACCTATGCATTGATATATTCTCTATGTTTCTTTTGTTTCCTTTAAGATTAATTTTTTTGTTGTGATGGTTATTTTTTCCAGCTTCCAATGGGTCATCCTGGCTTGCATAATACCATACATGGAAATATGAGAAATGTGAAATTTGTTTCAGAGTGTGAATAAATTTACATTCAAGAGCGCAAGTATATGTGGGGAGAAACAAGTTTGGAAGAGATGTGTAATATATGCATTACAAGGCACAAGGTAGATGTCATATCCATTTAGTTACTTGTCCCACCTCTCATAAACAAGGTAGTTCTATAAGCAGACTCAATGATGGTTCTAGGCATGAGACTAGGAAATATTGATGAAATATGGTTTAGGGTTTAGGGTTTAGGGCTCATGGTTCAGGGTTTAAGGTTTAGGGTTTAAGGTTTAGGGTTCAAGGTTTAGGATTTAGGTTTTAGGTTTAGGGTTTAGGTTTATGGTTAGGATTTATGGATCAAAGTTAAGGATTTAGGGTTTAAGGTTTAGGGGTTTAGGGTTTAGGGTTTAGGGCTCATGGTTCAGGGTTTAAGGTTTAGGGTTTAGGGTTCAGGGTTCAAGGTTTAGGGTTATGGTTTAGGATTTAGGTTTTAGGTTTAGGGTTTAGGGTTTAGTGTTTATGGTTAGGGTTTACGGATCGAGGTTAAGGATTTAGGGTTTAAGGTTTGGGGTTTAAGGTTTAGGGTTTAGGGCTCATGGTTCAGGGTTTAAGGTTTAGGGTTTAAGGTTCAGGGTTCAAGGTTTAGGGTTATGGTTTAGGATTTAGGTTTTAGGTTTAGGGTTTAGGGTTTAGTGTTTATGGTTAGGGTTTATGGATCGAGGTTAAGGATTTAGGGTTTAAGGTTTTGGGTTTTGGGTTTTGGGTTAAGGATTTAGTGTTTAGGGATAAGGGTTTATGGTTTACGGTTCAGGTTTTAGGGTTTATGGTTAGGGTTCAGGGTTTAGGGTTTAGGATTTAATGTTTAGGGATTAAGGTTTAGGGTTTATGGTTTAGGGCTCAGAGTTTAGGGTTTAGGGTTTAGGGTTTAAGGTTTAGGGATTAGGGCTTAGGGTATATGGTCTAGGGTTTAGGGTTTAGATTTTAGGGCTCAGGGATAAGGGTGTAGGGTTCAAGGCTTAGGGTTTAGGGTTTAGGATTCAATGTTTAAGGTTTAGGGTTTAGGGGTCAGGGTTTAGGGTTTAGGATTTAGTTTTTACGGTTCAGGGTTTAGGGTTTAGCATTTAGGGCTCATGGTTCATGGTTTAGGGTTTAGGGTTTAGGGCTTATGGCTTAGGGTTTAGGGCTTAAGGCTCAGGGTTTAGGGCTCATGGGTAAGGGCTGAATGTTTAAGGTTTAGGGTTTAGGGTTTAGGTTTTAGGGTCTAGGGATCATGGTTAAAGGTTTAGGGTTTAGGGTTTAGGGCTCAAGGTTTACAGTTTAGTGTTTAGGTTTATGGCCTATGGTTTAGGGTTTCGATTGTAGAAGTTAAATGCTAAAAGATTTAGGATGAATGCTAAAATCCTGAAAAATTACCTATGTACTGACTAGATTATACTTAAAAAACTATCTCCTAAACCATGACTCATGGAGCTATTGAGACTAATTCCATAAGGTGCAGAGTGACCCTAATTTCTTATATTTACATAAATATATTTAAAGAAATAATAAAATATAAATAATAATAAACACTTATACTTAAACATTTATATATGTAAATAGAAGCATGTCAAAAGCATACATAATGATTATACTACACAAAATGCATATGTGTTATGTTTATACTACACAGAATGTGTACACGTTACGTAATGCGTACGCGTTTTGCGTTCTCTTTTCCCAAGCCATGCCTCAAATCTTGGGATCCAGTTTGGATCCCCAAGCCTAAGGCATGGACCTGCACAAACACAGCAAACAACGAGTTTTATAAGAAAATGTAAAATTGACACTTCCTCTATGATAAATAAAAATAAAACGATCGATCCATTTTTTTAAAATTACACCATGATGTAGAGTAGAGTCTCTTCTTTCTAAAAATATAATTTTTCAAATTTTCTAACTAATATAAGGTTTCCATATTATTTATTTTCTAATTATGCTTTTTTATAGCTATTTTTTGAAGTGAAAATATGTCTATCTTTCATGGTGTATCTTTTCTTTTGGGTGATTGAAATTTTAAAAAAAATTATACTAGCCCAAACTAGGCATAATTCTATACATATTCAGAAAAAAAATTCTAAGTTTTGATATTTTTTTAGGTAGTTAGGGGGGCACAGTCGGAGCTCTGTTATTTTTCAAAACATAAAATTTTTGTATTAGAAAAATCATAAATAAAAAAATATTCACTAAAAAAATCTAAAAAAAAAGGAGCCCAAACTAGATGCTCTATTTATCTTTTTACTGAAGGGTTTTTAAAAATACTAAATGGTGCTCAAAAAATGGTGGGGGGCACGAAAGTCACTCTATTATGTTTTTTAACAAAAACAGGAGCATATGTTGGTATTTTAGTTGTTTGACCCACTTAAACTTATCCGTTTTCAATAAAATTTAGTAGCTTAGAAACTAGACTCAAAATTCTACGATTCATATTTCTACAACATCTTCCAATTTTGAGTGTAACTATTTTTAAAAACTCATACAAGTTGAAGTTTTTTTTCAGAAAAATGCATCCACTTAAGACCCCCTTTTGGCCCCCCCATATTGGTGCACTTACCCTTATTGTAAAATGATCTTGAGTAACGTTGGCCTAATGTTCATTACATATAGATGGATCAGATTCAGGAACTCAATGGGATGTATCATGTGTATTAGAATGTTGTGCAACAAAGGAGAGAAAACCCTGACATGCAAGGTACTTGATACTTCATTGTAAAGCATAACAATCATTGCCATTATGCCCATTAATTCAGTGATAGTTGTAATATAGAAGACCTTGATACTTAGCACGCCTATAAGGAGGATAACCATGAGTAGATGGCAAGATAATAATTCTATCAGTGATGAGATGTTGAAGAATATTTTTTTGTAAAAGGATCTTGAGTAACGTTGGCCTGATGTTCATTAGATATAGATGGATCAGATTTAGGAACTCAATGGGATGTATCATATGTATTAGAATGTTATACAAAAAAGGAGAGAGAACCCTGACATGCAAGGTACTTTATACTTCATTGTAAAGCATAACAATCATTGTCATTATGCCCATTAATTTGGTGATAGTTGTAATATGGAAGACCTTGATACTTAACACGCCTATAAGGAGGATAACCATGAGTAGATGGCTAGCTAATAATTCTATGAGTGATGAGAGGTTGAAGAATATTTTATTGCTTAGCATTGAAATGAAATGTGATAGGCATAGGAAGTGGTATGAATTCAATTTCACTAATATGAGCACATGTAGAAGACATATGATGAATATGAGAAGAAGAACAATCGCGAGCCTAAGAAGTATCCTCAAGTTGTTGAATTTCATATTTAAGAGATGTGATTGTGGATTCCATAGCCTGAAATTTATTTTGAAATATATAACGAAGACCTTGAATGGATTTGCAAATAGATTGATTGGAATTGGCATCAAGGGAGTCCTCATAAAGACAACCAAAAATAGCATTGACTTGGGTATGCAACATGTTGATAGGCAGACACATAGTCTCTAGGGTTTTTTGAAGAGTGTCTTTACAAGATGGGTGCATTTGAATCAATTGAAGCAAAGAGACTTGACAAACATTAGAAGCCATGATAGAAAATACAAGAAACCCCTAGAATGAAGGTGTATTTGAATATCAGGTTCACCAAAATGATTTACTAAAATGTGGATGTGGTGCACTAGTTAATCTAAGCTATGAACAACTATAAATAAAGTAAATAGATGTGGTAAAGAAGTATGTAAATGACCCAAGTAATTAATCTAATGAAAATATAAATCCTAATGTACAAGAGAGAAGAGGAAATAACTCATTTGAAAAGGAGATTCTCGTGGGACTGTGTCATAGAGGTGACTGTGGAAACCGGAAGTAGGAATGACTGTGAAGGAGCCCCAAAAAGGATGGATCTGGGATAATTCTCTAGACTGGAGCACGGGATGGCACGATCCTGAAGGGGGAGGCATATCGGTGGCTACTGCGAGCGGCTCCTCCGACATGTGTCTGCAGCAGGTGGTCGTCGGGGATGCGAAAGCTCTGGAAGGTGATCTTTACAGCGTTTGACGGATCAGGTATAAACTCGACTCCTAGTGCTATGTGCCGCACCCCCTAGTGATTGTAAGAAGCTGCTGAAGATGTCGCACGATATTCCAGAGCAACCTTAGCAGTTTGAAGAGTTGCAATTTGTGTTCGCACAGAGACGTATCAATAATCACCTAAAAAATTAGAATCGCAAAAGAATGGATCAGATTGTAAAATCATGCTTGCCACAATAGTGGGCTTATTAATTGAGCGGTGTACTACATTCCAGATATGAAATGTAGTTCCAATGCAGTGTCATGCAAAAAGATGCCACATAGGTAGCTATATAATGTCAGGCGCACTAAAATAAAGTCAGCCAGTAATAAGGCTACACGCCATGTAGAAGAACTCAAAGTAGATAGGGTGTGCAAAGAAGGGAATGAATCCATACTCCTATGAAGGTAGTGATGCACATGTCACTAGGCTTATTCCTCGAAAATGGAGCTATGCAGATGCAAGTGATCTCTAGACTGGTACATAGATGGATGCAAGTCTAGGGGGATGGTAGTCATGACTAGCTGTTAGCTCCAATCCTAATGGGACTCATAACTTTATATTTATAGAATTAGTGTTGATCTAGATATTTAGTTATGTGACCCTGAAATGTTGCCAACCACCAAAAAGATAAATATCTGGCAAATGGCCAGAAAGAGCCCAAAAAGTCGTGGGCATTTTGACTTTGGACCGTTGTGTTTCCATGGTGGAAGCTCAGGGCGCCCTTGTAATTGCTTGGGTGTATTATTCAAGGCTATAAAGACATGTTATAAGTAATAAAAGACTGACTTTAGGAATTTACATTTTTAATAGAATTAATTTTGTACTATTTTTATGTCAATAAAATAAGAGAATATGTAATTATAAGACAGCGGTTAATTAGTAGTTTCTTAATTTCAAGAACCTTCTAAATTAGTATTATGATACTTTTTTTAATAATATCTTAATTACATGATATTACCGTGACTAAATTCTTTATCTATTTGGTTAGACAATTTGTATTATCCTCTTATAAAATTTCCTAAGGGGACAAACATACACACATTCTTGCCCCATTTTATACCCTTCCCTCTAAATATCATTATTGTAAATTAAAAAGTTAAAATCCTGATATTATAATTGAATAGTCAAGCCAAAGACAATCTCCCTCACATTACATTTTTTTTAGGTATAAAATAATTAAAAATAATACTGTTGATGGGAGTAAAATCAAAATAAACCCTCATTGTCCCCAATCCCAAGGGGACAAAGAACAACACAAATATTGTGTTGGCCCTAATATATGCCGTCCTCATTGTCCGTATTCATCTTTTATCTTGGTTTAACCACTAACCAAGACCCCCCTCACTTGGACCTTAATATCGTATGTATTCCCCGTCGCCCTGATAGGATGGTCACTATGCAATATCATTTGTCACCATATCTTTTAAATAATAAAAAGTGTTCCCATTTAATCATAATTTACATAGGGTTACAGCAATCCACGCCCTAAGGGGAGTTTCATGGACAACATTCTAAATGAGGATCTATATGTGTTATTCCACAAAAAACATATAATGACATTACAGGGGAATAAAGTATATAAAAGTGTTCTGAGTAACAACAAGAATAGACTCGAATACAATTGCCACCAACTGCAATTGTAATTACAAAGTTCGACCTATGATGCAAATTCTTGTACAGCCATAAAAACTACAAAAGATTAGAGATATAATAGATGTACTTACATAATCCTTACATATTAATCGCTAGTCACTAGCCTGACAAATGAAGGTTTACAAGAATGTATCCTGATCCTTAAAACTGAGTTACACCAAGCTTTCCAATGAGTGATTCATTATCGTGGTTATGAAAAATCACTTGGTGTATCTAGTCTATCATTCCATCTTCTTCTATTGATGGGTTCAATTTTGGATGAGGACTACAAGTATTATAGTCATCTCCACTAATACATGTCTTCTGATTTAAAGAGTTTACAAGAGTATAGTTAAGGACGCAAAACAAGTTTGCACGACATCATTGAATGCATGATTTTGAATTTCCATTGGTGAGTTAGATTATGCATGTTAAAACATTCAAATTCATGCCAAAAAATAGATGTAATGGTCTTCATTAGGGTGTCGCCATGATACGAAAACTCACATGATGGAAAAATATTGACAACTTGGAGAATTTCAAGTGGAAATAATATTTGACCTTATTGGAAGGACTTGACCCTTATTAATGATGAGGGTGATCCCATGGATTTAATATTCATTGTTGTGCTTTTTGTTTTGACCTTATGGCATTGATGAGTTTATACATTTTATACTAGTGAATTCTCACTATTGAAAAGTTTGATTATTTAAGGTAATTGCAATTTTAATGCAACTAAAGTATCCAACCAAGGTGGATATGGCAATAAGGTTTTTGATTACGGCCAATGTTTTGGATCCTTGCTTCTCCAAAGGCTAAGATCTTCATTACAAGACATGAAAGGGTTAACCTGCTAAGTGAAAAGTATGTTTTGTTAGGGACTATTCTTAATGATTTTATGCCAAAATTATATTAGGAGCTTAAAATTCACACCCAGTGCTAGGTCAAGATGAACTGAGGGTTTTGAAGGCAACATGGGACTGTCTGGAAGTTGTGAGACTTTGAAAGCATTGAGGACAGACCTCTAGAGAAGGCATGGTTCCTCTACCTATTTATCAATTGGCTAAGACTACTCCAAATGCTTGGAAATGAAGCTATCTAATCCTAAACTAGCATTCCAAGGGACCATATGTTTAGAAGGAGATGCATAAGGGAAATCCTAAGCTAAAAGGAGCGGTGATAGCACCAGAAAGATAGGGTCGATCACTCTCCACAAGGGGAAGGAAAGATAATTTAAAACATGGGAGAGAGGTGAAATTTAGGTGTGCCACATTACAAGAACCATGTCGAAAAAGCTTTCCCACACATTGATAACACATAAAAATGGAACTTGCAAGTAGGAACTCGCCATGCTAACGAAAAACATGCCAAAACATGAAAAGAGAGGATAAGAACACATAAAACATGAGAATAGGGTAGAGAATAGCCAAAAAAACCCAATTTTATTGCTTAAAGGATGCACATTTAGTTACATTCATGGAAGAAGGTGAGACTACATTGTAGGTAACCAAGTTCAAGGTTTGAAACTCATGTGAAGTTGGCCATCATTTTATCATGGTGTTGTTATAACAAAGAGGGGTTCTTTTTAATGAGAAATCCCCTTGAATTTATAGAACGAGAGAAGAGGAGGAGAAAGAAGAGGGAAACTCATATTCAAACTTCCAACCACCAACAACAAGCAATAAATTCCTGTAAATTTACCTTTTGCAAGGTTGACAGATGCAGCCTCCTCATGTTTGTTTAGCTTCTGGGAAGAAGTAAAGACGTAAGATCTGAATCATGAATATGATAGTTGATTCAATTAGATGTAAAGTGCATTGATGGCACATGAAGTGACATTTCCCAATTTTTCTGCCTACCAAATCCCACCAAAATCTGATTTTGAATGGTTCAATGTGTAGCCCATGTCAAAAAATTTCAAACAAGACCTAGGTGTGCATCGTGTCGAATCCAAGCTTCTATAACAGAAACAAATTTATGATGATCAGAAGGTCTGTATATGCAAACTGAACACACAATGACATATGGCACGCACTTATTGTGTATGAAGGATCGGCTAATTTATTCATTTGAGCAAATTTTGTAATTTCTACCACGTGTCACACATTATGTCCCCTCAAAAGGATTCAAATTCATCCCTAAAAGTTTGTGCATTTTGATAGGTCATGTGTCGCCACTCAATTCTGAAAACTTTCCACATGTCACAGTGACTCAATGTGGAAGATTTGCACAAGGTGTGTGCACGTAAGAACAGATGAGTGCATTGGAGATGGTTCATAAATGAGAGGGTATGCAAAAGGGTGTGCATTCATTGGAAGCTTTGGGAAACCAATGATGCATATATTGTGAAGAATACGCAAGTATAAAAAGGATGCGATATTTTATTGAGTAATGCATTTGGATGACAAGAAATAAAGTGCCTTATGTGCATCAATCTAGGAATGTAACGAAGTTGTGCAACGTGTGCAAGTGCAAAGGAAATCTTCATTACACAAGAATGATGGAATGCAAAGAAGGGAAAAAGCTGTGAACAGAATTCATTCCTAATGACTTAGTCATAATTGGATAGGTAAGTGAGTACAAGATTTGCGATGACTTAGTAGAAGTGTAAAGAGGGTGGAATGAAAGTGTTGTGCATGCATGAGGAAGGAAATGATGAAAGAGATAGACATAATTAACAAGGGCAGGTGGAAGCGCATGGAATTTACGTTAAGGAATGAGTCAAGGGAAAGATGTGAGTCACAAGTGAAGAAGTAGGAACAAGCATGCAAGGGTGCACGCAGAAGAACTGTAGCTAACCATATTAAATGCCAAGGGGAACAATTTTTAGAGCTTGTGTGTCATAGTCTAAATTATTGAACTTCAGATTTGAGGGAATGAAGATGGTTAAATTATGCAAATAACTAGGGGAGTTATTTTGGACAACAATAATCTATCTCAGTAGCAATCCATGTGAAAACTTCAAATGTCGCTATGATGAAGAACTCTTCAGGTTAAAGTAATGAGAGCATTGAGGAATAACTACAACAAGATTTGAGGGATGTATTGGAAGGGTTATAATGAGAATTCCCCAAGGATTAGCCAATTCATTAGGTTTCTAGTAGACATAGGAAAAACTTTCTACCATTAATTGTGAATTAGTTTCCTCAAATATATAGTCATAAAGTATTGAAATACTTGAAATGTAATTGTTGTAATGCAATTCAAATGGTCATGCTTTATATGTAAATTTTATAGGGATATTTTTACTCTCTATACCATGCTTCAAGAATAGAAGGAATTGCGTTTTATGTGCTAAGATTCTACCTGAATGCAAAAATTGTGCTTTAATTGATTGGTAGGATACATAGGGCGTAGTATACTTTTAATAAAATCAATTTTTCCTTGAGATATTCATGAATTACACGAATCTTTAGGACTCTAAATAATCTAATTTGATGCATTTACATTCAAAATCTGAAACAAGACTGATTTGTAATTTATTGATCTTTCCATAATTATTTGATACAAAAAGGCCATCTATAAATTCAGATTCAAAAGTTTAATGTCATTTATTTGAGTAATGATCGTTAGTTGAATCATTGTGTTGTAAGCTTATCAGTACCAATTTTGATTGCATAATGACTATACCCCTGAAATAACCCATCTGTTGGGCACAATCATGAATGTGAAATACAACACCAAGCAATTCCTAACAGATTGTTTCGGCATGCAACCTTCATAATTTTCCGGGTTCATGACAAACTGATCTAATTAAAATTTGCATAAAATTCATCAAGTCCACAATGCACACCTTCCACATAAAATGAAATCACAGCCTACAAAAAATTTATCTTTTAGACCTTCACTGAGGACACTAACATAATTTAGTAAAGCACAATTTCACCTTTGAGATGAAGTCACTATGTATGAGGTTATTCCTTTTGCCTAAATTACACAAATAATAACCTTCCTCCACAAAATATGGATCAATGCTTCGATCTACAACTCCCAAGAATTTCAAGTGAAACAATGGGATGTGATACATTAGGAGCGCCCTACTCCTACCATAATTACTACAACTATCTCAGAGGATTTTTAGGTCTTGGAAGACTATAGGTTTTAAGCATCAAGGCTCTGAATTTTCATTGTTGGCAAGCGGGTTTACATGAAAATTTTGGGCTTGCAAGAAGTGGATGCACAATGTCTCCTTATCATCCCAGATACGAAATCCTTTACTAGGTCACTAATCAAGTGTAATGTGCCGATTTAGGCACATGTATTGAAGGCAATGGTTACAGGTTCCAAGCCAATTTTTAAATTTCCCATGTGTGACTAGTTTGATGTTTATAAGAGGGGTTTTGTAGTTTAAATGTATCCACTAAGAGATATAGTCGATATGATTTAATAATAGAACCAAATCAATGCATGTACTGATCTATGGTAATGACCCAAAATATACGAACAATGGAATGTATATTCCATCAAGAATGGCTTTGTGAAATCTACAAGATAATAACATGTTTACTAATGGTAGCAACCATAACTGTTACACCAATAATTAAGTCTATCCTAGTTTGACTGTACCATTGGGTTCCTCAACCAAGAGGAAACCTCCAGTCTAAGGAAGAATGGGTAGTGAGGTAATTGTTCGGGTTAGCACACCAATTCCTACTAGATAATATATCATATCTAAGCATACATGCAATATAAAATATGATATATTCTACCAAAGAAATATACAAAACAAGAGATCTATAAATCAACACTATGTGATTTAATGTGGCCATTCACATTACATGTGGGTACTACAATCCACTAAGAAATAAGCCAATATATTATCCAAAGCTTCTCAAAAGATATAGAATGAACATTTACAATCTTCCACACCTCTTCATGGAAGATGTACAGTACTTTCTTTCTTCAGTTCTTTTTCTTCTTCAGTCCAAGAATTCTCTCTAACACAAGGACTTTTCATGCAATAATAATCAATTCTTATGCAATTTCCTACTTCTAACCCTAGATTTCTAGCTTATATATAGTCTTATAAAAACTTAGGGCACTTAGCCATGCAATTACAATCAATAGATCACCTTCTAATCTAAAGGTTAATCTAATTCTCACGAGTTAAATAAAAAACTCATGCACAGGTAACCAATGTGTCGGTTCCCTATTTATTACTGGTGTCGGTTCCCTAACCGATGCCAGTTCCCTGACCGATGTCGGTTCCTCCCAGGTGACTGATGTCGGTTACTGTATTTTCTAGCAAGTTTCCATATAGCATACTAAACTGAAGTAATGGAGCTCCACATCTCAACAATCTCCCACTTGGAGATTAATTACTGCACCATACCTGTATCAACATCAATCCTTGAATCCTTTCCTTAACTTTTTTTTCTTCCTTTTAAATTATCAAACTCGAAGACCAATAGAAGTGGAGTGTAGCTCCAACTTCTCCTTTGCTAATGGATTCATTAGCATATCTACAAGGTTCTTGCTCATATGAATTTTTTCTAGATTCAACTGTCTCATTCTCCAATACCTGTCTATATGAAGAGATACCTCAACTGAATGTATTTCTTTCTTGAATGAAATGTTGAGTTATTTTGCCAAATGAATTATACTCTGATTGTCACTAAATAGTTTGCAATAACCTTGCTTCCTTTCCCAACTCTTCCATGAACCTACTCATCCATATCATCTCCTTGTTAGCCTCTGTAGCTATGCAACATACTTTTTCTCTGTAGTAGACAAAGCCACAACCATCTGCAATCTTGAAATACAATTAATTGTTCATTCCACCAACTATGAAAATATATCCAGTAGTGCTCCTTTCTACCATCCAGATCCCTAGCCATATCCGAATCAACATAGCCACATAATTGAAATATCCGAACCTCTATAGCAAAATTACATGCTAGATGTTCCTTTCAAATACCTGAGTATCGATTGGGATTTACTTTACAATTCTCTTTACCTAGATTGGCCCATATATCTACTCACCACTCCCACTGCATGTGTAATGTATGGTCTAGTACAAACCATAGCATACATACGACTCTTAACTGCTAAAGCATATGGTCAAACGTGTCATGTATTTGACCTCTTCATGTGATGATGGACACTTATCTTTACTCAATTTGAAGTGTCCAGCCATAGGTGTACTAACAATTTTAGCATTTTTACATGTTGAACCTTTCTAACACCTTGTAGATAGAATCCTCCTTAAACAAATACAACTTTATTGTTTTTCTTGTCTCTATGTATTTACATGACAAGAATTCTTTTTGCAGCTCCTAAATTCTTCATAGAAAATGTGTGTGAGCTAGCCTTCCTCTTAAGCTCACTAATGCCTTGCATACTAGATCCTACAATAAGAATTTTATCCACATATAGTAACAAAATAATATAGCTCACATTTTCAAGCTTCTTGAAATAAACACAATGGTTGGATTCAAATCTCAAGTAACCATGCTCTTGCATAAAAACTATCAAACCTCATGTACCATTGCCTTGGAGATTTGTTTGAGCCCATATAGACTTCTTGTTCAACCTACACACTAATTTATCCTTACCCTTGACTTCATACCCAAGCGGCATGCTATTGCATATAAATATCTTCATCCAAATCACCATGAAGGAAATTCATCTTCACATATTAGTTTTCTCTAAATGCAAATCCTCTACTGATAACTATAGCTCAATATAGTATGAATAAAATTCATCTTAACAACAGGAGAAAAATATTTCACCAAAATTCAATACCTAATTTATGTGTAAATCCCTTTACTACAAGTCATTTCCTTGTATCTTTTCTATCCACCCTCTTCTTCCTTGATCCTGTAAACCCACTTGTTCTATGCAATGTTCTCTCTTTCCTACTAGCAACTTAATCAAATCCCAAGTGTCTGGTTCTATTCTGAGGAGTCCATCTTGTCATCCATGCCATGCTCTCACTGGGCATGGGTCTTCATCCTGCATTACTTCTTCAAAGCTCTTATGGTTCACCATTATTAGTCAATAATAAATAAGATAGAGAAGGTGTAAATATTTATGGATGTTTACTTACCATTTGTGACTTTCTCACACGAGTTTGGGCTACCAGAGGCTCAATCTAGACCCTCATGGACATTTTCTATCCAAATATGACAGTGACCACCTCCGGTCACTTCTAACCAACGTTGATTTTTGCTAATTGAGGCCGGTTTTGGATCTTCTGTGATTGATACTAGTTCTTTTAAATGGTGTCAGCTCAGGGGTCAACCGACACTGGTTTATTGTGTAAGCGTATCAGGTAATGACTTTTAAATCTGAGAGTTCATTTTCGATTCACAAACTTCTCAATCGGTTCATTCTTGGGTTACCAAAATTTGATCCCTATACATTCTCTTTTCATTACATTCAACATCATGACTCCTAATAATTTTAGAATCCTTTAAATACCAAAAAATGGAAACTGAACTCACTAGATCCATAACCAATGAGAGTGCATTTCTTGGTTTTTACATCCAACTTCTTTCCTATTTTCCTTATCAACATGCACTAAAGCTTTTGAAACCAAAAAATTTAAGAAAAGAAATATCTACATCTTTTCCTAGTCCAAGCTTCCTCTGGTATTCCTCCATCTATTGAATTTGAAGGGACCATGGTTAATAAAATATGTCATTGTATCAACTGCTTCTACCTAAAACTGCAGAGGACAACCCAACATGTATCCTCATACTTCTAGCATGTTCTATGATTATCTTGTTCATTCTTTCTGCAACACCATTCTCTTTTTGTCTTCTTGGAACCATCCTTTCTACATGTATTCCATTTACTAAACAATAATAATTGAAATCCTTGCTACAATATTCACCACCATTGTTAGATCTAAGGCACTTTAACTTTGAATTTGATTCATTCTAAACAAGGGCTTTCCATATTTTGAAAGTCTCAAAAACATCATATTTTTGTTTAATACAATAAACCTATACCTTTCTTGTAGCATCATCAATGAAAGTAACATAATATTAGGATCCTCCATGATAAGCTACCTGGCTGGTCCCCACACATCTGAGTGTACAAGCTCTAATTTATGATCCTTCTTAGTTGGCCCAACTTTGAGAAATCTTACTCTCTTTTGCTTTCCAAAGACACAATGCTCACAGAAATCAAAATCTAACTCTTTTGAATCTGATAACTTACCCTTAGCATTCAAGATTTGCATTCCTTTTTTATTAATATGGCCCAACCGATTATGCCACATGCATGCATCTGAATCTGAAGTAGATAATACAGAAAAGTAATCAATAACACAAGTAGATAAATATAACGTTCCTAACTTCTTGTATCTTGCCACAATAAGGGCACCCTTGGTGACTTTCCAAGAGTCGAATGTGAATGTAACCATGCAACAAAATTCACCTAGTTGCTATGTAGAAATAAGATTCCTCCTGAGGCTTGGCATATGCCTCACATCTTTCAATACCCATGTATTTCCATTTTACAATTTTAGATGAACTTTCCCTTTACCAGTAATACTACAAGGTTCATCATCACCTAAATAAACATGCCTAAAATTTCCCTAGACATAATTTCTTATATAACCCTTATTAGGGGTTGCATGGAAAGAAGCTCATGAATATAAAACCCATGATTCTATTTTATCATCCAAATAAATAATAAGAGCATCTTGCATTGCCTCTGCTATAATATTTGTCTCTTTACCTTTGTCTGGGTGTTTGGTTCTCTTTATACTTTGACCAAAACTATTTCTTTGCATGTCCTTTCTTTCCAAAATTCCAATAGGTAATTCCTTTACCTTTAGATTTAGATCTGTCATTCTTGGACTTTGATTTCTCATTATTCTTACGCTTGGATCTCTCCTTCTGCATGCCCTTGCTTTCTACATTTAAATAATTTCCAGATGATGATTCCTCTATATTATTCCTGTGAATTTTTTCATTCAAGATTATACTGACCATATCATCAAACTTCAAAATATTATTAGCAGATGTTGTATTACTATCAATTATTACCAAGTTATCTCAACTATCAGGAAAATAACATAAGAATAAGAGTGCTTTCACTTCATCATCAAACAAAATATCAACTAATTTTAACTTATTTACCAATAGATCAGAAATAATTCAAATGACTAGATACAAGATCTACCTTTATGCATCTTATAACTAAATAGTTTCTTCATCAAATAAACTTTATTTGAAGCACTACGTTTTTCATATAAATTAGCAAGAGATTTCATTAACTCTACCGTAGATGTTGCTTCTATAATATCAGAAGCCATAGATGCTCCCAAGCTCAATCTTATAGATCCCAAAGCCTTTCTATCAAGAATATTCCATTCTTCATCAATCATCTTCATAGGTTTAGACTTTCCATCTAACGGTAAGTACAAATCTCTTCGATATAGATAATCCTCAATCTGCATATTCTATAATAGATAATTTCTGTCATCAAACTTCTCTACCTTGTATTTGTTTTCTTCTTCCATTGTTGTAGATCCCACTCAATCAGAAAACCCTCTGTGAGTAAATTTGTCAACACAAAAAACCCTCAAACAAAGCTCTGATACCAGTTGTTGGGGTTAGCACACCGGTTGTACAAATAATATATCAAATCTAAGCATACATGCAATAAAAATGGATATTCTACCAGAAGAAATATACAAAGCAAGAGATATAAATCAACACTAGATTTAATGTGGTTCACCCAATGTGGGTTATGTCCACCAAGAAACAAGCTAATCTATTATCCAAAGCTTTCAGAAGATATACATTGAAGATTTACAATCTTCCACACCTCTCACGATGTACAATAATTTCTTTCTCTCAAGCTTTTCCTTCTTCTCCAAGAATTATTTCTCACACAATTATTTTCACAATAATCATCAATCTTTACTTCTAACCCTAGCTTTCTATCTTATAAATACCTTATACAAACTTAGGGCACTTAGCCATGCAATTACAATCAATAGATCTACTTTAAGTCTAAAATTAGATCTAATTCCCGTGAGTTAAATAAAAAACTCATGCATAGGTAATCGATGTTGGTTAGCCCTAACCAATGGCGGTTCCTCCTTTCCTGACCGATGTTGGTCATAGGTTATCGATGTCGATTACTGTGTTTTCCAACAAGTTGATAAAGCATGCTAAACTTAAGTAATTGAGCTCCACAACTCAACAACATTAAACGAGCCTGCTAAGTTTATAACACATGTCCAAAGTGGTAAGGGTGGTAGGTAATGGCCGAGTTGTGTGTATTTGATAGTCCACATGGTGGTGAGTAAGGTGTAACTCGTCGAGTTGATAGCTCGGTCTTCAATGCAAATGGTGGTAGCTCGCCTAGCTGACCAACACAATTCGGTCTCGAATGAAACATTACAAATGTAATACAATATCAAATCCCATATTGACATTACAATGATAATATAAGGCATATATAATAAACTTGTGGCAATGCAATAATGAATAAGAATGACAAAGACCCCCTTCGTCAAAAGAGTGTATCGAAACTTGCTGAGGGCCCCTAGCCAACAAATAGTGGGGCCCACCTTTTCGATCCCAAGAGTTGAAGATCGGAGTTCCAAAAAAAAATTCCATTTTGATCAAACTTCATTTTTGCCATGTGTCACAGCCTGACTGGCCAGTTGACCCTTTCAAGCCTAAAATTTGACCAGCGATATCTCGAGCTCATGATCTTTGTTTCCACCATTCCTGGTATCATTAGAAAGATATCGAAATGCTCTGTCAGTTTGTAATGGTTTAGGGAGATTTAGAAAATATCCAAAGCCTCAAAATTCCATCTAGATCAATAATAGTTCATCATACTATAGAAGAGTGTGGATATTAGCATCAAATTCATTATGGGAACCATCTCCTTGAAAATGGTCAAAAAATATTGTAGATATAGTACTAGTAAAGACAAACATAGTAGGGGACATGTGTGCATAAGTATTATGAGTCATAGTAGAATAGAGCTCTTGTTTGCATGTGTTTCCCTATGTATTTTATAAAATTTAACTTTTTGTTATTTCCTTGCAACTTTATCTTCCTTTTATCGAAGCTCTTTTATTCTCCATTTGACCATGAATACTATCTCTTCCTCATGATTTCTCTCTCCTCTATATGTTATCTTGAAAATTTAGGCGTTTTTCTATAATTATAGCAATAAAGTTCTGGGTAAGTGCACCAAGTTGGGGGACAATTAAGTGGACATCAAATCCTGAATTTTACATTAAAAACAGCAAAACATCAAATTTAGTCTTCTGCGGACTTGAACCATGCCGAAAAGTAAAAAATATGTCATAAAAATGGTACCATTGCATAGGGAAGACTATTATCTTTGTAGAAATACTGATTTTAAAGTGAATATAAGAGGATAAATATCATTTTATAATCTTTTACTAATAGTAGGTCTTTAAGACACTTTTTCCTGTGAATGTTTATGTCTACGTTTAAGACTGCAAAATTTGTTTCACTTATCAGAATGTGATAAAACTTATACCATCCCAACCGTGGTGAAATTATATACATGTTCAAAAAAAAATTATTTGATTTCAATATTTTTTGATGAATTTATGGCGGGCAAACGGAAAGTGCTCTGTTTTCTTTATGTTTTCATACCACTTTCACGGAAAAAATCATAAAAAATAAAATATTACTCAAAAAAATACAAAATAAAATCCATCCCAAGATAGATAGTGGCATATAACTTCTCACCAAAGGAAAAAAATATATATCAATTTTTGGTCATCCAAATTGTGGGCAAACGGACTATAATCTTATTGGTGTTTTAAAAAAAAATACCAAGTCATTGAATTTTGAGTGTTTAATATAGCTAATCTTGTCCATTTTTTACAAAAATTAGTATTTTAGAAACTAGATTCCGGATGCTATGATTCATATCAATATAATTTTGTCTAATTTTGAGTGTATGTATTGCTAATAATCCCTACAAGTTGATATTATGTTGTTATTTGCAATATGATGTCCACGGATGACCCTATATTTGTCCATCAACTTCCTGCACTTACCCTTCTAGTCCTCTAGAATTGTATCTCTATGGTTTTGGCTCCCATTTTTGTGAGCCCTTTTAACCCTTAAATAGGGTGCCTAAACTTTGTGAATCGTTCTTTGTTTTCCTCTGTTACCCATTATGTGTCAATGTGCATGCCAATATAAGGGTTCCAATTTGGATTCAAGATGTCCTCAAGTACATAAATGCATTAGTACATTCAGAACACGCACTAAACGATTATACATTAACTATACAAAAATTGTAATAGTAAGGAATTCATTTATTATTGAAACATGTCCATGTCAAATTTATATTTCAAACACTTAAAGAGGCATGTAGTTTTTACTACTTGTTGCATCCATTGTGAAATTAGAGGTTGAGACATTTGTATTGCATTGGGCTTTGTGTTGAATTACATTATACTTGTGTTCTTCTTTCCAAATTGTTCAACTATTTAGGGGCCTGATAAATGTTGTTATTTTCTCTAGTTTATGTTTGGCCCCAAAACAAAACAAAAAGCTTACTCAATTTGTAGACTTAGTTTTCCTATTAGGGTTTGGAGGAAGGATAGTTATTTCCGAGTGAATAATAGGGAACTCTATAAAATTAAACAAGGTTTTCATAGCCATGAGCATACAAACATGTTCATGAAATTGGATCAATATCTTTTTAGAGTGTTACAGTTTTGGTTAAGGTTTTTCATTTTGCCTCATTTTCTAGGTTTGCTTCAACTTTGTTAGACTTGTTTTCCACTACTTGTTTCTAATGAGTGGCTCCATATGTAGGACACAGTGTGTATTACTCTACGGGAAAAGTGTGTATTGCTTCAAAAGTCTAATTTTGAAAATTATATTATTGTGGTTTTAGAAAAAAACTATAGTAATCAATTAATAAAATTAGGTATGATATGTGTACACATGGTTGCAATGTGTTACATAGCTAATTTGGTTTGGCATCTATAGTTGTTTGTTATAAATTTAAATTGTGCACTTTTGTGTTTGTCGAGTATTTGTCTAAATTAAGCCTTTATTGGCATGTGTTTCTTGTTTTGGGTTGTCTCTTAACACGTTCTCCTTTTTTTCTCTCCTCTCTTGTTTTTTCTAACTTCCCTTATTTTCTTGATTTTTTTCTTTAGAACCATATTAATACAGTTATGGTTCCCTTAGCTATAGAGCTATACTGATACAATTTTGGTCCTGCTTTTATGTGGGCACTTCTTAACCTTATTTATGTCTACAATTTTCTTATTCATTGTGTGTAAACAAGTATATTAATAAAAATATAATTTAAATTCAAAAAAAATGTAAATACATAAATCCAACAATATATTTTACAGAAGAAGACACTAACAATCAAGTATTATAAAGACAATCCATACCAAGAAAAATACAATTATTTAAAATTATTATCCAAATGTGTAAGGAAATTAAGAAAGTTTAATATTTATTGTATTAAAGTGATAACATTTTTGATGAAAAAGATCTTATATTATATTAAATGCAACATGATATATTTGATTACATAGGTATATTAGAATACAATGAATGTGACTTACATGATAGGTGATGTTGGATACAAATAATTATTTAGGTATTAACTAGGTTGATAACAAGGCCATGAAATGACAAATCCTACCAAAGCAAATGCACTTGAGTTGGAAAGGATAGACTTAGAATAAATACAAGGGAAAAATCACATTGGAAAAAGCAAAATTAAGAATACGAGGATTATTCTTTAAGGTAACGTACAATCTTATGAAAACAAACACATTTAATGAGAAGAACAGAATTGATATAACATTGAAACAAATTAGTACACATATTCATAACATTTAAATGAGGTAGAAATCTTGTTTTCTATAAAATGTGAAGCTTGCACATCATCTCTTTGTGTACATTATTGTATGCATCGTCTACAACTGAAAGTAAATTAAGCTTTGTCAAGGTACCTATAACTGTTAAAAATGTGTCACTTTTGTTAATTGATCATATATTATTTGTTATTGTTTTAGGGCTCTTTCCACATTCAAATTTGTTATCTTGAGGACTTGTCTTTGAAGAAGCCTTTAGTTGAACAAAGATAAAAATGTGTGGTTGAAATATGAACTTTAAAAAAAATTGTGAGTGTAAATGGTGCTTACAATATATCTGGAAATATATTTTATAAAAATGGAGGCATAACAGTCTATTGTGATAAATTCCTGGTCAGCTACATAAACAGCCAAGTAAAACTCATAGTAGAACCCATCATAATTAATCTTAAGCACTTCACTAGTTGGTAAAAAATTTTGTGTAGGAACATCAACAATAATCATGATTGGAAATGCTTTTTAAAAAGTGTTGTTTCTCAATTGTGACGTGTGTGTTCAATGCACTTTTTTGGCAGGGGAATGAGCTTTTTCAATCATTGTAGAAGGGCTCTATGTTAAAAAAAAAAAAAGTCGATATTGAAGATTTCATTGTGAATGTCAGCAAGTAGGTATACTATTATCAACTTTAGTGATACAGTTTTGTATCAAAATCTTTCTTAGATTAAGACAAAGTAATTTGATAGAGATGTTTCATGAAACATAGTAAGTGATGGCATTGGATTCCGAAACTCCAAAATAGTTTTGGGTATGATTCTGCCGTGCATGAGACATTTCTGTAATGTTTGAGCAGTGCTTATGTTTTTTAAACACCAAAAGAAAAAAAACACTAGATACTTTTGTTGCAGATATACTTGAGAAAAATCAAGATGATATATTGTAGAACATAGAGTATAGTCATTCACATATGAAAATTTAAGCATATTGAATGTTTTGATCTTTCATGAGTATAAAATATATTAAGTGTTTTATCTTTTATAGATGAAAGGTGAGTATAATGATTTTTTAACAATGTTGTTTTTTATATGCCAAAATTAAAAATAAAGAACATTAGATACTTCTATTTCAATTGTACTTTAGAGAAATTTAGATGATATGTTGTAGAATTTAGATAATAATATATGTACATATGAAATTTTAAGCATGTTCGAAGTTTTGAACTTTTATGGGTTCAAAGTATTTTTAGTGTTTTTTTATCCATCTATGCAAAATTAGAGATAGTATCTTGTAAGTTGCAAAACACGGTATAATTAATCAAAAATTAAATGTAATTTTTTCTTCCATTAAATTCAAACACATTTCCAGACACATTAACATTGTAGGTGACACCTTGGGGTGAAGCAGAGAGTAGGATAGATTTATATTTAGCAATCCACTGAGTTATAAAGACTTCACAAGTTAAGCTACATTAGAATGCTCAGTGAAAGGGATATTTGCACACAACGACAGCCGAGGGTTTTATAGAACTTTAACATACCTGGAGTCGGGTAGGATCGATGCAAGTGAATTAACCCATCATGTTTTTCTTTGTCGTTGTATATTCACTTATTATCTTCTCTGGCACAGTCTAAATCTCGTTCTAGTAAGGCAGAGCATGTTCACATTTCTTGTGACTCTATAACTTTTTCTTGAAAATTTTCACGGAAAGCAAGAGAGGCCTGCAGAAGGCTGCAGTCACGCGAAGCATGACAAATAATGTAGGCTTACGGTTCTATTGTTTTTGAACGTTCAAATTTGGGGTAGCCAGATCTTCGATGGTGTTCTTTGAGTGCAAAATGGAGAGAAATTTGTCTGGAATTTGGAGGATTTCCCGCGAGACAAGGTCTTTGTAGTAGCAATTGACAGATGCTCCATTTATAGGGTTTGAGTTATGAATGGAAGAAGCGGGACCTCCAAACCGTACCATAACAAGAATCCACTAGACATGGTGTAGCCATAAGGTGGAGAAGTTGCCACTATGATGACCAAAGTTCAAGCCCTTCTAGACATGCTTTCTATACATGGGCATTTACTATTTCCAAATCTTCCCATAAACAAACCACGCAGTTGAGGAATCAGTACAAACAATCAAAAGTAATTACAAACAACTGAATAAAAGTAAATATATTTCTGGGTTAATTAAAAATTGTTGCAATAAATTTTTGTGCAGAAGTTATGGCCAAAGACTCGCGCCTGCTGTCTTGAGACTGGGGTTTTCCCTCCAGGTAGATGAAAATGGTACAGAAAATTTCATACTATCAAAACAACAACCTTGAGCCATAACCTTGAGCCACACCCAGCCTCAAGCCACACAAAACTAGCCAGCCTGCACAATAAATTCATTAAAAACATAACACTACATCCCCTTTTCCCCTCAACAATTACAAATAAAGACTTGACCAATAAAATATTGCCAAAATAAAAAAATTGAGTCTAAAACTTTAACTGAACCTATTTAAATACACATGACATGATGTAATTGAAAGTGATGCAATGACTAATTGTTATCTCCTTATTATCCTTGTCTTGCGCAGGATAATAAAGAGATAACAGATGCCCTTGGAATTTGGAAACATCTCTTAATTTTTTTTATTGGTGGGTTTGCAATGAGTCGAGTGAATTTGATTCCGTTTCAAAATCACTTTCCCCAGAAATTGGAATCCCCATTCAAATGCACTTTCGTAAAAAGTGAAAAACAGGAATCTGGAGACTAGGTATATTCTCTTCACAGGTTTGGCAATTGGCATGCGCTTCCATATTCCACATAGGATCTTGGAAAGATTATTCGCCGTTAGAATAGGAAAAGAGCATTCAACTTGACAGGGTGTCACTGTCGGAATCTACTTGAATATCTGTCAGCTGTCAGCTGTCCAACTCCCACTTGTCCATTGCCTGCAACTTGTCGACACGACTCACGAGGATACCAATGCAAGTGCAACGTGCTTGCTATTTTGGAGGATTTTGCATCACATTCATTGTGAACACACGACAAACATAGGAGATCCCATTTACTTTCGTCCTATAAAAGGACTCTTCCTTCAAGCTACTCCATGTCACCCATTCTAACTTCAAAAATTATAATAATTCCACCTTTTTTTTATTTTTGGTTTTCGTTGCTTTTTAATTCTAATCCACCAAATTAAGATCATATTTCATTTAGTAATAAAAGGAGCATATTATACGATTCTTTTTCTCCACTCTCTAGATTCCATGGTACTTGCGTCGTCCTCCTATGTGGAAGCAATTACATGTGGTGTCACATAATGAAATTATGAAACAATGAAATTAGATTAAAATACTATGTAAATTTTTTTTGATATTTATATCTTTTAATTTTGATTATAATTAAGTATTGTGTATTTTTATTTTCTTGTAATTTTTAGATTTTAAAAATTCTTTGATTATTGGTACACACATAAAAAATTACTTATATATATTTTAAGTTTTTATATGTTATGCACAAGGGTACATGGATGTTAGTTTCAAGATTTTCTTATCCCATGAAAGTTGTATCTCTTTCCTTTTAATTTTTAGTGAGCTATTATTCCTTATACTATCTTCAAAAACTCTCAACAAATGGTAAGGTGGTGACAATAAAACTTTCTTGATCAATGTTTGTTTGTTTTACGTTTATATCTATACACACATTCACATCATAGAAGAACATTATGTAGACATCTAATTTATAATACATGATAAGTTAATTGCTATCATGTTTATATATTTATGTAATTATTGAGTTAAATGAATTAATGCAAGTCTTCTTGTACTAATCCTACCATTTTATACAATATATTGTTTATCTCATACCATTTTGAAAATCTTGTTTTATTGTCATCTTACTTTATGTTTTAAATCCATTTATTTATTCACCTCTTTTCACATATAATTATTGAGTATTTAGTTTAATTTTAAATGTTATTTATATGTAAAAAGACAGAATCTCATTTTTATATGAGGAAACGTAAAAAAACTTACTTATGTCTACAAGCATTCATCACTCCATATATCCATTGAAAGAATAAGGATTGATTGATTAAAAATTGAAATATTTGATTACATGTTGAATTGCATTGTATGTTGTTTTTGAAACTTTTTTTTGAGAAAGATTTGATTGAGATAAATCTCTAAATACTTTTTCCCCTAAATAATGTTGATAGAATGAAAGTACAAAAATAAAATGACCATAAACATCCATGACAATCACAAATCTAAAACTCTTAACTTCCTTTATTATTTAAAAATTAAAAATTAAAAAATACCAGTTGTTTGTTATATTGTAAAAACCCTCTTGACTTTTATAATCCCTCAGCTATGCTTTGTATCATTTCTTTTTAAATAATTTCAAGTAGACAAGATAAAATTTCTGGTGTTTTTAATTTTAAATTTATTTTAAAAACATTATAACAAAAATTCACACAAATTAAAATCAACAATCTTTTTACTATTGTAATAATTGTTTACATTAAAATACAAAAATATTACAACAGCAGGACAAAGGGACAACTCATGAGGCTTTAAAAAGAGCCACGAAGGCGTTGTCAATTAACAAGAAACATCAATTACATACATAAACCACGCAGTATTTTTAAAAAAACCCGAAGCTCGGAGTCTCGCTCAGAATCTGCGTGTAATTTTATCATCATTGAAAATTCATCACTCTTGGACAGCCATGAATTTTTAGTAAGAGCAAAAGTCAGTCGTGTATTTTTCATATCAACCTGCCATAACCGCTCGCAGTCTTCTGTTCAATTCCTTACTGCACATCATGCAATGTAATTAATACATTTCACAGCAACAAAATAGTTACAGGATAATTAAGAATCGTTTAAATTGGTTAGTCATTATACCTGATGCGTCGGCGATCTGCACCAGTTGTTGAGAGAAGGCCTCTGTTTTCTTCGGCCCTTCTGATAAGGTAAGGCATCACATGTTCCACCGGCCCAAATGGAAGATATTTGCTCACTTGGAATCCCGCCTGAACTAACCCCAATGAAAGGCTGTCTGCCATTCCCTTCAGCTGAGCAAACTGCACCCTATCGTTTCCCTTTCTAATATTTATTTCTTCCGCCTTTGCAGCAGCGGCCTTGCCTGTTGAAACAAGATTTAATTAATCAGAGAAAAAAAAAAGGTTAAAATAAAGCAATTCGTTTCTTTGAAAAAAAAAAATTAGTTTTTTTTTACCTGAGTCGAAGTTATGGGTGGCCAAAACCACAGAGGCCTCGGCCATTGCAGCCTTGTCCATCATAACCGCCGCGCAGGCATCGTAACAACGGTGTGTTTCCTCAATAGAAGGATGGATGGGCGAAGGCGCGCCCAACGACGCCGCCAGCGCGGACTCCCGGGTGATGTAGGCGCCACGTACTAGCTTCAGTCCGATCTGTATCCCTCTCCGCGTTGCCTCGTCACACGCCAGCTGCAGACGTGGCAGGGCGTCCTTCAAATAGGCCTGAATGGTGCCATACACAAGGGGCTTCGCAGATTTGTTGTATTCCAGGGAGGCAGAGTAAGTAAAATAGTCAATCGCAGGCTGGACGGATGTGTACTCTGCGTCTATTAGCAATGGCAGCGAGTTTTCTTCGCAGGCTTTGCACAACCTGCGCAGCCTTTCTTCCGCCAGTCGGAAGTCTCTTTCTTCATTTGCCGTCAATGGCGGGGGGGCTGAAGTGGTGTGATAAACCGGGCTGGAAGGCGCCAAAATTGGCAATGTGTCTTGCATCCAAGGAAGGTTTACTTGGTCAGGATGGCGGTGCCGCCATCTTAGCAGGTCGCTAACTCTCTCTAACAGGGGAAGAGGGCAGAGTGCCGTGATCTTCACGCATGAAAAGCTTACCTGAAAAACAAATTAACAATATAAGATGTGTAGCACTCTTTTGACACTTTCACAACATTTTTTATCGTGCATATATGGAAACAACACTGTTCAAATCCGATATGAAAGCAAACAAAAAATATGCGACTACAGTTGTTTCCATATATACATTTGTCAGCTGTCACAGTTGATTACAGATATAAAGGTCAAGGATAACAGATTGAGCTTCATTTTTATTTGAATTTGTCCTCTGAAAAGATCAAGATTTATTTGAATTTGTCCTCTGAAGAGATCAAGGTTTAGAGGAAACGTGTCAAATAGAAAATCTCACAGAATCAGAGGGAGATGTAACTCGAAAGGAACGGAACAGCCTACATACCCCACAGCCAAAAACAAGTAAACTTGTAAAGCGAAGAAAAAAGGGACAACATGATAAAGATTAATCAATATCAAGACTGCCGTAGCTCTGGAGAGAACATCATTCAATACACTTGCAATCTTACAACATAAAACAAAGCCTCAGATGCACGAGTTTATACATTTATGCTTATTCCAGTGACAGAAAAATAAATCGAAGTCAAAACTCTTAACTTTAGCAGAACAAAAAATTTCCTTTCAAAATATTAACAGAAACAGAAATAAAAATGAATCCCATAAAATGTTCTTACCGAGCCGGCGGGTAGTCGAAGCGTAGTTTGCACCGTATTCAAGAATTCGTGAAGGTTATTGTCACACGAAATGTTACCAGTGGCGTCTTCGAGGCTGTAATCGAGAATCCCTTTCAGCCCCAATTCCCACATGCGCCTCAGAGTAGCAGAGGCCTCTGCGACGTTTTCTCCGGCGCAGAAATGCGAATACGCGGTCTGTTTAACGGCCTGAAGCAGGGGAATTCTGAAGGCGGCGTGATTCATCAAGGGAGACTTGAGCACCTTTATGCTCAGGTCAACCAGCGGCTCGTAGGCAACGAGACACAGATTAAATACTGTCGACAAAAGTTCCTTGGAGGTCATTCCAGAGTACAAAATCTCACCATTTTCAATCTGCAGGTTCCCGTGAGATATTATCTCGGGGAGAGCTGTTGCATCTATGCAGTCTTGCAGAAGAGAAGCAGGCCGCGGGGCAGACTCGGAAGTTAGAGCACGGGAATTGAACAAACCCTGGGTGAGGGTCGCTCCGCCGGGGTTCGAACCGCACACCTCTGAATCGCCAACAAAACTTGCAGAGACTCGAACGGCGGACCTTTCGAATCTATTCAGAAAAACGGCAGGAAGATTATTTCTTTTGGATGCAGCCAACAATGATCGCCATGCCATTACACCTCAGAGGTCTCGTGTTCAAATCCCTCCGGCTCCACTCAACCAAAGGTTTGTATGCTTTCCTTGACAAAAATGCCTCTAATCGTGCCCAAATTTATGGACAAAGAAACAATTTGTTGTCGGCCAAAACATCAGCGAACAACCGGTCGGCACGCTGGCTTTTTACCGATTGGATCGGGCCGTGCGTGGGGACGTAAACTGACACGTAGATTCTGCAACAGGGCCTACGTGGATTCTATCTTGATTCGTGGGCTTGAATTTAAAATTTGTTTTTAGATTTAATAAAAAGGCGTAGTGTCGCCATCGTCGTAGCTGGTCCAGGGTGGAATTCAGTTGGGGTAAAGTCAGGCCCGCATTTTGCGGTCTGTCGCTGTCGCCACATCGGACGGTGCTGTCGGATATGTTGAAAATTAATTTCAACGAGTGTTGGATTTTGACGTTCAATGTTACGCGTCACAATAAAATTGTTTGGCGGATTAAAATTTAATATGCACGTCAAATTTGTTTTGATAATAACAATTACAAAATACCTAAATTGAGTTGATTTTTATAAGGATATTGAAGTTCTTTGTAATATTCTCTCATAATCATGTGACATCTATTTAATTACGGATAATAAATTGGACTAATCAAATTCATTGTTCTTCATATTTTCATTTTTTCTCAAAAAAAGTAATGTTGCACTAATCAATTTTGAATATCCATGAGCATCATTAAAGTGAATGAGAATATTAAAACAAAATTTCAAATAACAATTTAAAAAACTTTTGAAGAAAATGATAGAAATGACTCGTTCAGTACAAATTTGTAATTCTGCAGGAAATGAGTTCCATTTCCAACTTCCAACTTCCAACTTCCAGGCATGTAAGGTCAATCTTGACTAATTCAATACAAATTTGTAGTTTTGTCGAAAATGAGTTCTATTTCCAACTTCCAACTTCTAAGCATGTAAGACAAATCTTCATATTTCAACTTTCATACAAAATCTCTAATCAAATGCATCTCGTCTATTATCCAATCTTTATTTTTAAGAAATCAAACAAATCAAAAATAATTACAAATCAAAATCAATAAAGTACAGCTAAAATATAATAAATCTAAAAAAGAAATCAGACAGAACTAATTAAAAATCAAAAGTAATGTATGTTTCTATTTTATCAATGAGATATGCATATAGTTATATTTCATTAATAAGATATTAAGATAATTCTATTATTTTTATTTTATTTACATTCCAAAGTTTCCATTTTCATTTATGTTATATTTGTCATAATTTTCACAAATTTAAAATGTGAAGTAAGTGTGTGTGTGTAAGTGTGTGTGTGTGTGTGTGTGTGTGTGTGTGTGTGTGTGTGTGTGTGTGTGTGTGTGTGTGTGTACACGATCAAATTTTGAATATACATGTCATTTCGACGTTTAAATTATATATTTACTTGTCAATTATGATGGTCATTTTCAAACGTGGCTATATTTTGACATTTAAAAAGACTAAAAACGTCTAAACACCTTGCAAAATCCAACACTAATTTCAAGAAACCCTCTCTTTTAAGTAAGTTAATTTTGTTTGAAGGGGATTTTATATGAATCATATTTTTATAAATAATATTTATTGTATTTTATAATTGAAGGCTAAAAATTTAATTTTGGCTTTTTTATATTTTTTAAATAAGAGGGGTGCCTATTATTCAATCAAATTTGTTTCAAATATAAATCTATTTTTTTCGTTTATTCGTGATATTTATTCTCATTGATAAGGTTCTCAATGTTTTTTTAATAACTAGCAGTCATACGTGAAGTGTACGATGGAAATGTCGAAGGGGATGGAGTGAAAAATGAAAAAAATGAGGAAGTGAAATAGAGGGAAATGATGAGGGGTGATCAGGAAGGGGTTCGATGGAAGGGGAGGACATTGAGTTCCAGCATATGGTTTGTATCTTAGAGGTATTATTCATGACAATGCAATATGTGTATGAAGAGGACAAACTAAAAAAACGGGGAAATTTGAAAAGGTTCCATGTTTAAGACTCAACTCAGATGCATGCCTCGTACATGTTTCACGAGTCAATGTTTTTCTATTGAACTTGCTGAAGCAAACCATGTCGTTTATGGGGAACTTATGTTCCATTTTTATGATAGATAGCTATCTTCTAAGGTTCACTAGGCCAAAAGAAGCCTTTGACACAGTAGCCCCTATCATTTTTATTATCTGATTTTTTTTTATCGTTTATTGTTCAAATTGATAATGAAATCTCCATAGCTAATGTCAATTTATCCTTAATTGAACTATGAGAAACTTTATTTTGGAATATTTGTTCTATTCCAAAGAAAAAGGAAAAAAGAAAAAAACAACCATTTCAACCACAAACAAATATACTTCTGCTTAAACTTACCTTGTATCCTTGGGAGTTGAAGCAACAAGGATTCGCACTATCACTTAAAATGGAAGTTTGATGAGAAACAATTCCAGAATGCATTCTTGGCATACATCAAGGACAACCATTACAACTAAGTATGGCATGAATGTTTTGCAGGCCAAACCTTTGAATTTTTATGGGAACATGCTGACAAAATGAAATAATTTTGAACCCCATGCTGCTCTTAAACAATGGATTATGCATGAAACACTCAGCAGATTCATTGTATTTTAAATAATTATACTTCTGCTTAAACTTACCTTGTATCCTTGGGATATCAAGCAGCAAAGATTCCCATTATCACTTAAAATGGACATTTGGCGAGATATTAGTCCAATAGAAATAATAAATCTCAAAACCAGACCTCACACCAGAGGAGGTACAAAAGGATAATTTATTTAAAGAAACAGAGTAAATTAACAAAAAAAATTAGAATAACTCTAAAGTTTATGAACATATATCTTGCTTTCCAGAACATATATCAATGTATCATACTCAACACCTGCGACTTACAATTTCCTACACATCATGATCATACGGAAGCTCTATGTCATCAAATGTGGATTGAGTTGTCTTTGACATTGGCATGTGAACACAGATTCTATCAAAAGCAGAAAACATAGTCATGGAAACTGTTGATACAGAATTGGCAGCAACCTACAGGGATCTTGGGATTGTAAGAAAAATCTTCTATATGGCCTTGTTTTGCACCTAGAAACAACTCTTTGATCGACCCACCAAGAGACCAAACAGGGGTTTCAAAGAGTGAAATGATACACTAGAGTTGATATATTTGTAAATATAAATGCACACCAAAAGACCAAACCGGTGTCTTCAGAGCCAAACTTTGAAATTGCAGTTGTCCATATCTGAGTCTAATTAAAAACAACCCAAGAGCATGTGAAACATTGATTATATCAATAACCAGAACAAGTAGGGTTCTTAGGTCCTAATAAGTAATCAGATGACCTTGTAGTATATTCTATTAATATGGTATTCTTTTTTTGAAATAGCACAAAGTCGGGTGATAAACTTGCGTCACTGGACCAATACATAGTAATAATGAGAAAGACCTAGAAGGATATCTACTACATTACTGGTACTAACAAGGAGTAACTGGAAAGGCCCCCATTCCTTGAGAAATATAAGAAGAAAAACTATGAGGTGTGTGGCTCATCTTATAGCTGCTTGAGTCCTTGAAATCTTGCTTTTGTTTAAGCATTAAAGGTTATAGTTGCTTAGGTATTTACTGGCTTGTTCTCCCATATGTTGTGAAATCCAAATGGTCATGTTGTATACTAAGATTGCCATTTTGCAAGTCATCTTTTTCACAGATCCAGTTGATGAGTACTTAATGCAATATTTAATGGACTATGAAGACAAGAAATTCCAGAATGTCTCTAAGGAAGGCCTTAAAATTGGGAAAAACTCGAAAGACAAGGAAATTAATGAGCCATTTAAAGAACTAACTAACTCGTGGAAGGATGTTCTTTCCACTGAAAATGTGGATTTAAAAAAAATAAGCAACAAGTTGGTTGATACCCCCGGAGTCGTTATCACATCTAAATATGGATGGAGCGCAAACATGGAGAGAATTATGCAATCAAAAACTCTATCAGATGCGAGCAAGCAAGGTTACATGCGTGCCATTGCGTGGTAAGAGAGTCCTTGAGATCAATCCAAGGCATCCTATTATTAAAGAACTTCGAGAAAAAAATTCGGTTGATCCAGAGGTATTTTTTAATGACAGAGTACTAAATAGATCGGCCATAGAAATCTTTTTGATAAGGTATTTGGGTAACAACTTTAGCCTACCTTTTTGGATTTTGTTTTGTTTGCAATTTATTAAAACTTAAGATGTTCTTTACAGTTGTGTAGCTATTTTATACCATAAGCTTGTCCTTCTATATTTTTTTTTTTGCTTTCATCTAGTCTCAGTTAATCATTCTCCACCCGTTGACCCTATCTGGGTGATACTTTTGTTTGAGTGGTTGATTTGAAGGCCTTATATCTGCAATATCCTCTTAATTCAGGGGGTTGAATTAGTTTCAGTATATGCTGTCCAATTTGGTGTCTGCGTTAACTAAGTTTATCTCATAGACTCATAGGGAACCAATGGTGTTAGCAATTGGGCAGGATGGTCCCTGTTTTCTGGCAAATATAATCTGTCAAAATGTACGAAAAAGTTAAAAATTTGAAGAGAGAAGTATTGGTTGAGAGGTGGCCTATTACCACCTTATATGATTCAAATTGGCAAGGGCATTAAGCAGGGGTGATTCATCTTTTAATAAAATATGTATTTTATGCCAGACAAGCTTAATAACGTTTTGGATGGTGTGTGAACAACTCGAGTCTTTGCACATAGAAGTGGGGCAGATGAATGAAGAAAACAGGAGGCTAAAATTGGCTTTGTCCATGTGTTAGTTTGTTAGCTTGGATAGTTGTTTGTCCATTTGCTAAGATTAGATAATAGTTATCTTATTGTTGAGTATGAATTTAATTATTTTTTTTATTTTATTTTCCTTTAGTGACACCTTGCAACCTATTGGTTATGGTTGTTAAGTTGGTATGTATCTCAGCGGTCGATTGTGAATCGATCTCGGTCGTTGG
The DNA here is from genome assembly GCA_019776745.2 of Taxus chinensis. NCBI lineage: Eukaryota > Viridiplantae > Streptophyta > Pinopsida > Cupressales > Taxaceae > Taxus > Taxus chinensis. The sequence continues at coordinate 54,558,232 of CM034147.1, forward strand.
TTTACCAATGAGAGTAGTATAAAAGGAAGTCATTGGGCGTTTGGAGACACAAGTTTGGAGAAGCATTTACAGTGCTAGCAAATGATTTTGTAAGTTTGCAGTGATAGCAAATAGTCTTGCAGTGTTAGCAAGGGCACAGTGATAGCAATGGGGATGGCAGTCGGGAATATCAGCGGGAGAAGTTGGGAGATTTTCAGAGTTTTGCTAGTAAGAGGCAAGGAATATTTGTATCTCTTAATTTGCTGAAGTTAATATAATTCCTCATATGTAGAACCAATTTTCCCTTAGGAGTTTTTTCCAGGGACAATTTGCCCAAAAATATTGTGTTCTTTGTGTTACGCATTTCTTTCCATATTTTTTTTTAGTGAAGTTACAGTTGTGTTATTTGTCGATATTAGATGTGAATTGGTTTTCAAAAGTTAAATAATCTTTAAAGATAGCAAATTAATAATCAGTGACTGCAATATAACTTTCATATGTTATCAGATCAGTGCTAAGGGTAGAAAAAGGTTTGCCCTAGGAAAGAAATTGAGGGTTTCTATAACCTAGTTTGATCTCTTTAAATTCCTTTTACTTTTATCCTTTGAGATGGCTTCAGTTGGTTTGAGAGATCAGGATAGATTAGATGGTGCCTCAAATATTGGTGTCTAGAAGGCCAGACTTTCTTTATTTTTGGAAGAGAATTGTCTAAAGGATTATGTTACCGCTGTTGTAACTATACCTATAGACGCAACACATCTTCCAGCATACAAGAAAGAGGAAGCCAAGGCGAGGATGATTGCGCTTGATGGTCTCAAGGATCATATTTTTCCACACATCTCTGAGTTCTATATGGCGAAGAAGATGTGGATGCCATTTTGAATCTGTACCAAAATGCTACCACTAACCGGAAGTTGATTCTCAGAGAAAATTTGAAGAATAGCCAGATGAACAAGGGAGAAGACATTACAAGTTACCTCACCAGGCTTAGACCCATCAAGGATGAGTTAGCAGATGTTGGAGATAAGCTAGATGATGATGAGCTAGTAACAATAGCCCTAAATGGGTTTACTAAATAGTGAGATGTCTTTGTTCAAGTTGTTAGTGGATGAGACACCTTACCGAGTTAGGATCAATTATGAACTGATTTCAGTCAGGAGGAGTTTAGACTAAGTCTTGTCAATGGGGCAAACACAAGTAAAAAAAAGTGAGGGAGAAAAAGAAAATGTTTCCCTAGCAGGAAAAGGGAAAGCAAAGAAGGGATTTAGCAAACGATCAAATTCTCAAAGTGAGAAGAAGAAGGACATGTCTAAGGTCAAGTGCTATGGTTGTCACAAATTTGGCCACTATGTTAATAACTGCCCATAAAGGAAGAAGAATGATAAGAAGGGAAAGATCCAGGTGGCAGCTTTAGGAAGTGCAGAGGAGATCTCTAGGAGATTGGAGGATGAGTTTGCACTCATAACTTGTATGGTCAGCTCAACCTCATAGTGTGTTTGGTATATAGATAGTGGGGCATAATTTCATATGAGATGAGTTAGAGAGTACTTCTCCAGTTACCAGGAGGAGGACACCAATATTCAAATTTCTATGGGGAACTTGTCCAAGCTCAACCCAGTTGGGAAAGGGACTATTCAGTTTTAGAGGGAGAATGGAAAGATAGTTCCACTTCATGATGTCCTACATGTGCCAGGCTTAGGTATGAATCTGATGTCTGTATCTATTCTTCGAGATAAAGGGAATAATGTACTTTGTAGAGGGACACATTTGTTGATTGAGCACAAGGGTTGTAAATCACCCATAACTATTGGAGTTAGGAGTGGTCGCCTTTATAGGTTATAGTTTGATACTCCTAAGGCACTTATGAGTAACAGTAATCCTAGAGATCTTGGAGAGATATGGCATAGGAGGATGGGCCATATTCATCTTGGAGCACTTAAATTGGCTTTGTGAGATAGTGACAGGTGTTCCATAGGTTAGCAAAGAGCATGATGATGTATGTAAGGGATGTGTGTTGCGGAAAGTTTCCGAAAGCATATTTTCCAAGGAGTGACAAAAGATCTAAGGGTGTTCTTGATCTAGTACATTCAGATGTATGTGGACCAATGTCGATAAAGTCTCTCAGAGGATATGTGTACTATGTTACATTTATTGATGATTTCTCTAGGAAGATGCGCCCATGGATATACTTCTTGAAGACCAAGGATGATATTTTCAGTCACTTCCAAGAGTTCAAGGCTCTTGTGGAGAACTCGACAGGAAGGAAGATAAAGGTTTTGTTGTATATATCTCCCCCGGGTAAATATAGACAACACAAAGTGTCGACATGAAAAAAATTTGTGCCAAGGCATAGGCTGGGGGCACATAGCACAAAGTTTCGACATGTAAAAAATTCACCGCCCAAGGTGCAGGCTCAGGGGCGCACAACAGAAAGTGTCGACATGCAAAAATTGTTCCCAAGGCACAGGATAGGGGCGCACAACACAAAGTGTCGACATGCAAAAATTTGCACCCAAGGTATAGGCTGGGGGTACACAACACAAAGTGTCGAGACCACATTTTCAGTGCTTATGGCACAGGTTAAAAGTAGGTTAACATGAGGATGGATATGCACCCGGGGTGCATCTTTAGGAGGTGCATCTTGAAGAGGCATAACATTTTGAGTGTTGACACCCCGACATAAAGCAAACCCTGACGCAGATATTCAAATGGCCATAACGTTTCACAGGGAGCTCAGATTCATGCAAGGTTGGAATTTTTGGAAATCTTACAAGGTCCTCTGTCCAACTACAATTCTTTGTGAAAAATATCTTTAATTGAGTGGGAACAAGTTCTTCAAAAATTCAAAATACAATTCGCCATTTTTTGGGTTTGCTAGGGTTCTCACCTACCGCCATAATGAGATAAATTAAATGCAACCTAGAGGTTGTTGGGGTAGATTTGGAATCCCTCTCTCTTCTCTCTCTCATTCTTCCTATAAATTGTAAGGAGGGGCTTCTTTCTAAAGGTTGGACATTCTTGTTCTACCCCCTCCCTTCTTCTCTTTGGCAGGTGAATTTGTGGAGTTCAAACCTCCCATCTAAAACTGTAATGCAAATTTGCCTTTTGGCATTTTGTAGTGTATTGTATCAATATTTGAAAATAATGCATGTCTGTGGATGATTTTCAACCCTCTCTATGTTTTTCATCCTCCTGATCTTTCACTGCAAATCTGGTTATCTGTGCATGATCTTGCATTACATTTTAATGGTTTCTATTTATTGGCAAGACAGATGTTTCTTCATTCCTCGGTGCATCACCTTTGTTAGTTTAGGTTTATTTTTATGCATCTTCTTACCCTTTCTCGTTGGCAAGTTAGATTAGGTTTTTCAAGTAAACCCTCTGCATTTTTATGTGTGCATCTAAACAGAGGAATAGGAACCGAGACTTCATCCATGAAAGCTTTCCACACTGAGAGTCTCAACCCATCGATTATAGACACTCATGGGTGCTGTGATTCACCATCAACACTTGGGAAAATCTCCATGTTATGCAATCACACTGAGAGTCTCAACCCATCAAGTATGTAGACATTTAGGGGTACTGTGATTCGCCATCAACAGGTTCTTTTGGTCAGATAATGGAGGCAAGTACAAAGGAAACGACTTCCGGGATTTGTGTACCAAAGAAGGAATCAAGAGAGAGAGGATGGTTCTTTACAATCCATAGAAGAATGGAGTTGCTAAGAGGAAGAACCATTCTATATCAAGCAAGGGCTATGCTACATCACTAGGACATGCCCTGCTATCTATGGGTAGAGGCGTGTAGTACAGTAGTTTACATTTAGAATAGGGTTCCACACAAGGTACTAGGGAAGATAACACCAGAGGAAGCTTTCACAGGGAAGAAGCTAGATGTAGGTCACTTCAAGATATTTGGGAGTTTGGCATATTGTCATATTCTAGAAGATACACATACCAAGTTAGATCAGACTACAGAGAAGGGGTACCTTGTTGTGTACAGTCAAACTTCAAAGGCATATATGATTTTTATTCCAGAGACTAGAAGAATTATTGTCAGATGTGATGTCAAGTTCATGGAGGAAAAAGATCTTAGAAGGTCTAGAGATTTTCCAGTAGATGATCAAAGTGAGAAGCCAACAAAAACTCCAAGTCCAAGTCAAGGGCAACAAAGCTCAAGTACAGTTACTAGTACAAACATAGACTCAGGTAGTGAAGATTCATAGAGTATGGAGCAACTAGTGCAGTAGGATATGCATATAGAAGATATAGAGGTTGATATTTTATCCTCTACTGTTGGCATCAGGAACCATGAGGTTCAAGACACACAAAGGGATACTAAGGAGTTTGTGGGAGCTCCTAGGAAGAATACGAGATAGAGGAAAGAACCAGCCAAGTTCAATGACTATGTGGCATTAGTCATCCAGTTGGTAGATAGTGAACCTTCCAGCTATCAAGAGGTTACACAACATCAGGTATGGCAAGATTCTATGGTTGAGGAATATACTTCAATAATGCATAATGGTATGTGGGAGGTAGTCCCTAGACCAACAGATAGGGCAGTATTTGGATTATGTTGGATCTTCAAGATAAAGCACAGTGAAGATGCTAGCATCGAGATATACAAGGCAAGGTTTGTGGCAAAGGAGTTCTCTCAAAAGGAGGGAATAGAATATGAGGAGACATTTGCTCCAGTGGCCAGGTATACTTCTATACGAGCTATAATCTCATTTGCAAAGCAGGTGGGATGGCAGATCCATCAAATGGATGTTAAGACAACATTCCTTAATGGTGAATTTAAGGAGGAAGTATACATAGAACAACCAGAAGGATTTGTAGCACACAACAAAGAGACCCACGTGTGCAGAATGATTAAATCCTTGTACGGACTCAAGTAGGCTCCTAGAGTGTGGTATGATCACATTAATATATACTTGTAGAAAATGGGCTTTGTGAACAGTGAGGCAGTTGCTAACTACTTGTTGGTTGGAGGCGAGGCTCTCATTCTTGTTCTATATGTAGATGACTTGTTTCTTAAATGTGCATTAGGGCTCATAGAGGATTGCAAGAGGGACCTTGCAAAAGAGTTTTAGTTGAAATACTTTGGACTCATGCACTATTTTTTAGGCATGGAGGTGTGGCAATCAAATCTGGAGAGATTTACCTTGGTTAAGGGAAATATTGCATTGAAATATTAAAGAGATTTGAGATGGAAGACTGCAAAGCCATGTCTACACCTATGATCACTAATTGGAGGAAGGTAGATACATCTAAGGAAAAAGATATAGATCCCACCTTATGCAGGAAGTTAATTGGTTCACTCATGTGCTTGGTCAACACCAGGCTAGATATAACATTTGCAGTAAATTCTCTTAGTCAGTTCATGGTTGAGCCAAAGAGAGTGCATTCGATAGCGGCCAACCATGTGTTGCGTTATTTGTGTGGTTTAGTTGAGTATGGGATTAGATATGTTCGAGATGAAGGAATCAAGCTGATAGGCTATACTAACGTAGATTGGGCAGGAAGTACAACAAGAAAAGGAGAACTTCAGGGTGTTGTTTTAGTTTAGGATCAGGAGTTGTTTCTTGGTTCAGCAGGAAGCAGAAGTCTATGGCTTTGTGTACATCAAAAGTAGAATACATTGCAGCTAACATGGCGACATGTGAAGCTATATGGCTTAGGAAGTTACTAGTGGCCTTGTTTGGTCAGAAGGTTGAGACTACTATGATACACTATGATAGTCAAAGTTGCATCAATTTGTCTGAGAATCCAATGTTTCATGATAGGTCTAAACATATAGATATCAGGTATCACTTCATCAAGGGTTGTGTACAATGAGGTATTGTTCAGCTACAATACATACCTACAGAGGAGCAGGTAGGAGACATTCTGACTAAGGCATTGGGGAAGGAAAGAATTTATCTTCTTCAGAGATAAGATGGGTGTCGTGCAGAATAGCTTCCTCTCTAATAGGGAGTGTTAATTTGTTTTCTTGGACAATTGTTCGTCCATTTGCTAATATTAGATAATAGTTATCTTATTGTTGAGAATGTATTTAATTATTTTCCTAATTATTGATTTCCTTTAATGACACCTTGCAACCTAAAGTTGTTATGGTTGTTAAGTTTTTATGTATCTCAACCTGACAATTGAAAATCAATCTCGGCCATTGGTTGTCCAGTGAGATTAGTATAAAAGGAGGTCATTGGGTATTTGGAGAACACACAATTTTGGAGAAGCATTTACAGTGCTAGCAACTGATTTTGTAAGTTTTTGTGATAGGAAATAGTCCTATGCAGTGTTAGCAAGGGCGTAGTGATAGCAGTGGGGATAGCAGTGGGGAATATCAGCTGAAGAAGTTGGGAGATTGTCGGAGTTTTTCCAATAAGAGGCAAGGAATCTTTGCATCTCTTAATTTGCATGAAGTTAATATAGTTCCTCATCTGTAGAATTGGTTTTCCCTTAGGCGTTTTTCCAGGGAAAATTTGTCTGAAAAATATTGTTTTCATTGTGTTACGCATTTCTTTCCGTATTTTTTATTAGTGAAGTTACAGTTGTGTTATTTTTGGATATTAGCTGTGAATTAATTTTTAGCAGTTAAATAATCTTTTAATATAGGAGATTAATAATCAGTGACTATAATAGATTTTTCACAGAGTAAGTGAGTGAGAGATGAGATGCATCGATGTCTCCTGAGAAATCCTTCCTTTGAAGCTTTGATTAGTGGATTCAACCCCGGGACTTGCAAGGAAAAAGAGATTATCTTGCGCTAGAGCTTGAGCCATTTTCTGTTTTCCCATCCGGTCTTCATCTACAATGTGAAATGGCAGTTTCTCTGCAAGTTAGTCACCAAGATCTTTGAAGCTTTTTGGGTCAGATCAGGCGAGATTGATCCAGGAAAGCGACAATCCCCTAGCAATATTGTGGCCATTCCAAGAGCAAGGGTACCATGTTTCTGCATAGTGAAAATACATTCGAGAAAGAAGGGTGCTAGGTCTCTCCACACTAACAAGACATCCGGGGAAGACAATATTATGAGTATCCACCCTTATACCTCCCTAAAACACACTTGTGTCTCCCACAAAATAAACTCCATAGTCTTCTCCTACACCATTCTTCTGCCATCTACCCAATAGCCCATAAACATATCCAAACATTCACACATTAACATTTACATTCGTACAAGATGAGTATTTAAAGAGTCGAAGCTATTACCTCTCCATGATGGAGTTTCCCAAGTTCCAAAGAGTAGATGCTTCCAAGCAAACAATCCAAACCAGCCAAGCACAAGCATGCAACAATCTTCCAAATAAACCTTCTTCAAGTAAGAGCTCCCAAAACAACAAGGAATTCACCCCAGAATGAATTCTCTAAAATGAAGCAACCCCAAAACAAGGCAAGGAATTCGAATTTATTAGAAGAGGGGAGGGAAGAGGATGAGGTGGGTCCATGTAGGATGTCACATCACACATCCTCAATTCCAACCCCCAAATTCAACTTCATTCTCCAATTTACAATAAATAGGTGGGTGAATAATATGACAGTATACTTACACACTTAAATCTAACTGACACCCCAAAGGATTGAAATTAAATTATGTAAGAAAAGTGCACTTAAAACCTACAATTTTGCTTCTCAAAAAGTATTATAAAAGTCTAATCTCAACTCTCCAACCGTAGGTATGGTTGGTAATTAAATTTAAGAGGTATGAGACAAGTTTAACTTGTCCCACAAGCCTCCAAGGAAAATTTTGAATTTCCAAGAAGGTGGAGTGTTTCACACTCAAAAGTTAACTTACACATCACTTACACATCTCTTACAACACTTTAATTCAAGGCCAAAAACTCTATTAATTACTTTCTTATGGCATATTTTTAATTAATTAACTTAACAACATTATTACTCACAAATTTACACATCATTTAATGAATACTGATAGGGGAAAAGACACCACAAAATAAGCACATGCAAACATAAGCAAAGGAACCAAAAAATAAATACACATAACCCCTTGGTCACATTTAAAGGTGATCCCCCCATGGGAACCCCTAACACACACAAACACGCACAAATAAATACTAGTTGCCATGGTGACCTTGTTGAATTCATCTAGAATTCCAATGTGGTTGGTCTCCAATCCCTCGATGTTTGTTGTGATATTTTAACTTGCAAAACACAAATACCTCCTTCGGTCTCGTGGCCAGATCAGAACATCAAAATAATATAAATATAATTTCTAAAATCATCTAGATATATGAATCACAACAACATTAAAACAATCTAACAATATCATTTATAGGTTTATCAACAGCTATATCATCATCCAATAATTTCCATTTCTAGGTCTACTCAAAAAATCCAAATATCCCAAGTCCGCACAACATCCATAATATAAGCATGTCAAACAGTATATCATCATCAACATATAAAATGTCTCTAATAATCATCATGCATCATAACTGAATCAAGTCAACAATAATCCATGATCTAACATCTAACATCATACTATAATAAAGTCCATAATCATGTCCACAATATAATCAACAATATCATGATTAGTATAAAAAAGGTGTCAAAGGGAAGTGGGCACTACAGAACGCAACCAAAGGAGACTCCTTTGACCATATAACCTGTGGCCAATCCATGAGAAATAACTGAGATGCTCCTTCTTCCATTGGTTCACATTGCATTCAAATTAGGATCAGAGCAGTCAGTGAGATAGGGTTCAACATATTAAACCTTGTAAATTTAAGGATACTAACTATTTACTTAATAGTTGTTTAATATTATTTTTTAAAACTATATAATTATATTTAGTAATATCTAAATAATATGTGTAATTAAAGAGATTATGAAAATGTAAATATAAAAATTGTTTTTTTCCTATTTTAATATTATTTTTATGGTTGTGTACTTAGTATTAATTTTTTTAAAATTATATATATGTTTGACTATATTTATGTAATGTGTTGATTTTATTTTTTTTAGATTAATATAGTAAATGTTACTTAACATTTAAATAAATATGTATAACGAATGAGATGGAAATGTATATGTACAATTGTCTTTTTGTGATATTAACATTAGTTTATTTTATTATAATTAAGTTGATAAGCATTTTATTTTACCAAGTGAGGTGTTCTTGTTGGTTACATTTATTAGCAAATTGATGGTTGAGATTACTTGGTAAGGACATGTGTTGATGTGTTGTTTGATGAGTTTTCGACATGTGGTTGTAGCCATATGGGCCCTTAAATAATGTATGTTTATTTTATATTTTTCCTAACTTTTTTCTACGTATATTTCAATAGTTTCATCCTTAAACATTTTTTCTAGAGCTCTCCTCATTTCAGACAACATTGGGAAAAAAGGAATGTTTTTTGTTTTGTAGCAATACCACTATGGTCAACGTGTGGTTATTAAATTATTGGTGTATTTTTCTTTTCTTAAAATGTTTAAAAAAAAAAAAAAAAAATTCCCCTCCTTGGAATGAGGTTCATGGCTGTCTTTATGGAAAATTTTAATTCCAAACAACATGTACATTTTTTCATAAAAGCCTTTAAAATAATATATGTGTATCACGGATATCATTTTAAAATATTTTTTCAAATTTTTTAATTAAATAAAAAGGTTTCAATTGTCATGGATAATAATATATTTGTTTAGAATAGATTTATAAATTTGCAATTCATATAAAAGTAAAATATAATTACATTGATAACTTTTTGTTTATGCATTTCATCTCAAATTGGGCTAGTCCTTTGCTCTAATAGATCATCTTGTTTGAGATCCTTTCTTCTCTTATTAATGGGATTTTAAGAAAGTTCTTTTGAGTATATAGTTATTCATTCTAAAGCCTAAGTCATATTGCTATTGTTGCATTTATTATTACTAGTAGTAGTATCTTTTGCGTTATTAAAACGTGGATAGAACTGTGAAAAAAATATTTAAAATATTATAAAATATTTCTATTATAAATTTTATTTATCTATCCTTTAATATTATAATAAATAAAATATTATAATTATAATATGAAAAAGTGGTTATTATTATTATTATTATTATTTAAAACAAAGTTAATATTAATATTATGTTTAGTATTATTATTTATTAATATTATTATGTATTAATGCTTAGTATTCTTATTAAATTTTTACATTTCACCTTATAGATCGTTTTACATTTAAGAATATAGCTTAACATGTAATTACCGGTGCCTTTCACTATTGAATTTAGAGTAAACTCTCATTTACAAATTTATTTATGTATCAAATTGATTTTATAAGTTACAAATATATTTTGAATAAATTTTAATCTGAAAAATATAATGATTAAAATAATTATATAGTTGTTTTTCAACGTTTGGTAAAAAACAGTCGAGTCATTTAGACAGCTGGGATGGTGATGGGACGGAGCATGGAAATTGGCGAGACCTATTATTCATTCTTAATTTTTTTGTGAAGCAAATAAGAAAAGTGCTCCCAACGGTACGGAAAAAAGAACCAGTGACTGAGACACCATGGAAATTGTGCCGTTGATGAAAAGCGGAGTATTCGGTGTTATAAAATGGGGTTTTGAGGCGTCTGTGCACAGCAATAAGACAGCTATTGGATAAGAGGGGGAGAAAGCGAGTGAGAGATGCATTCGAGCCATTTTCTGTTTTCCCATCTTCTGCAATGCAGTGGGTCTCCTGAGAAGTCTTTGATTAGTGGATTCGAGCCATTTCCTGTTTTCCCCCTCTTCTGCAATGCGCAATGGCCCTGAGAATGCCTTCTGTCTTATGTCTCTGCACAGCAATAAGACATGAGAAGTGGTGCAAGCGAGTGAGAGATGCAGTGTGTCTCCTGAGAAAACCTTCCTCTGAAGCTTTGATTAGTGGATTCGACCCCGGTACCATGGACTTGCAAGGCAAATGGGATCCGTAGAGGATTTGGGGCAGAACTTGAGCCATTTTCCGTTTTCCCCATCTTCTGCAATGTGCAATGCCTTCGCTTTGCCGCGGCACTTTCTCTGCAAGTTTGTCGCCGAGGAGGTGGAGAAAGCGAGTGAGAGATGAGATTATCTTGCGCCAGAGCTTGAGCCATTTTCTGTTTTCCCATCCGGTCTTCATCTGCAATGCGAAATGGCACTTTCTCTGCAAGTTAGTCGCCGAGATCTTTGAAGCTTTCTGGGTCGGATCGGGCGAGATCGATCCAGGTAAGCGACGATGCCCTAGCATTATTGTGGCCGGTCCAAGAGCAAGGGTACCATGTTTCTGCACAGTGAAAATACATTCGGGGAAGAAGGGTGCCAGGTCTCTCCACACCAACAAGACATCCGGGGAAGGCAATATTTTGAGAATTCTCAAGTTTTCCGTGCAGTTTCGTTGGCTAAACCACATGAGTCGCTAATAAAACACAGACTGGAGTCCAGCGGCCATTAAATCTACTAGCATGCTGATCCATTACATCATAGCTGACATTTCCGCAGCAGGGTAAGCATCTTCTTCTTATGCTCTGTATTTTTTAGTTATCTTATTGTTGAGTATGAATTAATTATTTTCTAATTTTTGATTTCCTTTAGTGACACCTTGCAACCTATTTGTTATGGTTGTTAAGTTGTTATGTATCTCAACCTTCGATTGAGAATCGATCTCGGTCGTTGGTTTACCAATGAGAGTCGTATAAAAGGAGGTCATTGGGCATTTGGAGAACACAAGTTTTTGAGAAGCATTTGTAGTGCTATCAAATGAGTTTGTAAGTTTGCAGTGATAGTAAACAGTCTTGCGGTGTTAACAAGGGTGCAGTGATGGCATTGGGGATAATAGTGGGGGAATATCAGTGGGAGAAGTTGGGAGATTGTCGAAGTTCTGCCAGTAAGAGGCAAGGAATCTTTATATCTCTTAATTTGCTGAAGTTAATATAATTCCTCATTTGTAGAACTAGTTTTCCCTTAGGGGTTTTTCCAGGGACAATTTGTCTGAAAATATTGTGTTCTTTGTGTTATGCATTTCTTTCCGTATTTTTATTAGTGAAGTTGCAGTTGTGTTATTTTTCGATATTAGTTGTGAATTAGTTTTCGGTAGTTAAATAATCTCTTAAGAAAGGAGATTAATAATCAGTGACTGCAATAGAATTTTCACATGGTATCAAAGCTATGTTAAGGGTAGAAAAAGGTTTTCTCTAGGAAAGAAATTGAGGGTTTCTATAACTTAGTTTGATCTCTTTAAATTCTTTTTACTTTTATCCTTTGAGATGGCTTTAGTTGGTTTGAGAGATCAGGATAGATTAGATGGTGCCTCGATTTTTGGTGTCTGGAAGGCCAGACTTTCTTTATTGTTGGAAGAGAATGGTATATAGGATTATGTTACCACTATTGTAACTATGCCTACAGACGCAACACATCTTGCAACATACAAGAAAGAGGATGCCAAGGTGAGGAGGATTGTCCTTGATGGTGTCAAGGATCATATTGTTCCACACATCTCTAAGTTAGATACGGTGAAGAAAATGTGGGATGCCATTCTTAATCTGTAGCAGAATGCTACCACTAACCAGAAGTTGATTCTCAGAGAAAAGTTGAAGAATACCTGGATGAACAAGGGAGAAGACGTTACAAGTTACCTCACCAGGCTTGGACTCATCAAGGATGAGTTAGAAGCTATTGGAGATAAGCCAGATGATGATGAGTTAGTAAGAATAGCCCTAAATGGGTTTACTAAACAGTGGGATGTCTTTGTTCAAGTTGTTAGTGGACGAGACACCTTACCGAGTTGGGATCGACTATGGACTGATTTCACTCAGGAGGAGTTTAGACTAAGTATTGTCAATGGAGCCAACAAGAGTCAGAAAAGTGAGGGAGAACAAGAAAATGTTTCCCTAGCGGGAAAAGGGAAAGAAAATAAGGGATTTAGCAAAGGATCAAATTCTCAAAGTGAGAAGAAGGACGTGTCTAAGGTCAAGTGTGATGGTTGTCATGAGTTTGGCCACTATGTTAGTAACTGCCCGCAAAGGAATAAGAATGATAAGAAGGGAAAGAACCAAGTGGCGGCTTCAACAAGTGTAGAGGAGCTCTCTAGGAGATTGGAGGATGAGTTTACACTCATAGCTTGTATGGTCAGCTCAACCTCATAGTGTGTTTGGTATATAGATAGTGGGGCATCATTTCATATGACAGGAGTTAGAGAGTACTTCTCCAGTTACCAGGAGGAGGACACCGATATCCATATTTCTATGGGGAACTTGTCCAAGCTCAACCCAGTTGGGAAAGGGACTGTTCAGTTTTAGAGGGAGAATGGAAAGATAGTTCCACTTCATGATGTCTTGCATGTGTCAAGCTTAGGTATGAATATGATTTATGTATCTATTCTTCAGGATAAAGGGTATAATGTACTTTTTTAGAGGGACACATGTGTTGATTAAGCACAAGGATTGGAAATCACCCATAACTATTGGAGTTAGGAGTGGTCACCTTTATAGGTTATAGATTGATACTCCTAAGGAACTTATGAGCAGCAGTAATCCTAGAGATCTTGGAGAGCTATTGTTGTATATATCTTTCCCCCCGGGTAGATATAGACAAGCAGAAGAATATGGAAATCAAAGAAACTCAAAGCCCGATGTAAATGGATGCGCCAAGGTGCAGGTTAAGGGTGCACAACAAAGAGTGTCGACACGAAAATGGATGCGCCAAGGCACAGGTTAAGGGTGCACAACAAAGAGTGTCGACACGAAAATGGATGCGCCAAGGTGCAGGTTAAGGGCACACAACAAAGAGTGTCGAAACGAAAATGGATGCGCCAAGGCATAGGTTAAGGGCACACAGCAAAGAGTGTCAAAATGAAAATGGATGCACCAAGGTGCAGGTTAAGGGCACACAGCAAAGAGTTTCGACAGGAAAATGGATGCGCCCATGGCGCAGGTAAGAAGATGTCGACACGCCAAAAGTCGCGCCTTGGCGCAGGTCAGAGGCACACGGGAAGAGGTTTCGACATGAAAATGGATGTGCCCATGGTGCAGGTAAGAAGATGTTGACACGCTAAAAGTCGTGCCTTGGCGCAAGTCAGAGGCACATGGCAAGAGGTGTCGACATGAAAAGGGATGCGCCCATGGCGCAGGTAAGAAGATGTTGACACGCCAAAAGTCACGCCTTGGCGCAGGTCAGAGGCGCATGGTAAGAGGTGTCGACATGAAAATGGATGTGCCTATGGCACACTTAAAGGGATGTTGACACAATTATGGATGCGCCAAGGTGCACCTTCAGGAGGCGCAACATTTTGAGCACTGACAGGAAGCAAACCCTGGTGCAGATATTCAGATGGCCATAACTTTTCACAGGGAGCTCGGATTCATGCAAGGTTGGACTTTTCGGAAAGCTTACGAGGTCCTCTATCCAACTATGACTGGATATATTTAATTAGGTGGGAACAAGTTCTTAAAAATGCAAAATACAGTTTTCCACTTTTTGGGTTTGCTAGGGTTCTCACCTACCACCATAATGAGATGTATTAAATGCAACCTAGAGGTGGTTGGGGTAGATGTGGAATTCCTCTCTCTTTTCTCTCTCATTCTTCCTATAAATTGTAAGGAGGGGATTCTTTCTAAAGGTTGGACATTCTTGTTTTTCCCCTCCCTTCTTCTCTTTGGCAGGTGAATTTGTGGAGTTCAAACCTCTCATTTAAAACTGTAATGCAACTTTGCCTCTTGGCATTTTTGTAGTGTGTTGTATCAATCTTTGGAGAAAATAATGCATGTCTATGGATGACTCTCAACCCTCTCTGTGTTCATTTACATCCTCTTGATCTTTCACTGCAAATCTGGTTATCTGTGCATGATCTTACATTACATTTTTATGGTTTGTGTTTATTGGCAAGACAGGTGTTCTTCATTCCTCAGTGCATCACCTTTGTAGTTTAGGTTTTATTTTATGCATCTTCTTACCCTGTCTCCTTGGCAAGTTAGATTAGGTTTTTGAGTAAACCCTCTGCATTTTTATGTGTGGATCTGAATAGAGGAATAGGAACCGGCCTTCATCCGGAGAGTTTTTTCGATTTCGCAAGGTCCTACACTTAGGAAAAGCTCCATGTTATGCAATCGCACTGAGAGTCTCAACCCATCGAGTTGCAGACATTCAGGGGTGCTGTGATTCACCATCAACAACTATGGCATAGGAGGATGGGCCATATTCATCATGGAGCACTTAAATTGATTCGTGAGACAGTGATAGGTGTTCTAGAGGTGAGCACATAGCATGATGATGTATGTAAGGGATGTGTGTTGGGGAAGTTTGTGAAAGCATATTTTCAAGGAGTGAAAATAGATCTAAGGGTGTTCTTGATCTAGTACATTCAGATGTATGTGGACTAATGTCGACAAAGTCTCTAAGAGGATTTGTGTACTATGTTACATTTATTGTTGATTTCTCCAGGAAGACCTGGATATACTTCTTGAAGACCAAGGATGAGGTTTTCAGTCGCTTCTAAGAGTTCAAGGCTCTTGCGGAGAACTCGACAGGAAGGAAGATAAAGGTTCTTCAGTTAGATAATGGAGGCGAGTACAA
The DNA here is from genome assembly GCA_019776745.2 of Taxus chinensis. NCBI lineage: Eukaryota > Viridiplantae > Streptophyta > Pinopsida > Cupressales > Taxaceae > Taxus > Taxus chinensis. The sequence continues at coordinate 54,573,747 of CM034147.1, forward strand.
AGGAAATGACTTCCAGGATTTGTGTACCAGAGAAGGAATCAAGAGAGAGTGGATGGTTCCTTACAATCCACAACAAAATGGAGTTGCTGAGAGGAAGAACCATTCTATATCGGAGGCAACAAGGGCTATGCTACATGACCAGGACATGCCCCGCTATCTATGGGCAAAGGCATGTAGTATAGCAATTTACATTCAGAATAGGGTTCCATACAAGGTACTAGGGAAGATGACACCAGAGGAAGATTTCACAGGGAAGAAGCCAAATATAATTCACTTCAAGATATTTGGGAGTTTGGCATATTGTCATATTCCAAAAGATACACGTACCAAGTTAGATCAGACTGTAGAGAAGGGGTACCTTATTGGGTACAGTGAAACTTCAAAGGCATATAGGATTTTTATTCCAGGGACTAGAAGAATTATTGTCAGATGTGATGTCAAGTTCATGGAGGACAAAGTGATTAGAAGGTCCAGAGATTTGCTAGCAGATGATCAAAGTGAGCAGCCAAAAAAATCTCCAAGTCCAAGTCAAGGGTAGAAAAGCTCAAGTACATTTACTAGTATAAGCATAGACTCAGGTAGTGAAGATTCACAGAGTATGGAGCAACTGGTGCAGCAGGATATGCATCTAGAAGATATAGAGGTTGGTATTTCATCCTCTACTGTTGGCAGCAGGAACCGTGAGGTTCAAGACACACAAAGGGATACTCAGGAGTTTGTAGGAGCTCCTAGGAAGAGTACGAGACAGAGGAGAGAACTAACCAAGTTCAATGACTATGTGGCATTAGTTAGCCAGTTGGTAGATATTGAACCTTCCAGCTATCAAGAGGTTATAGAACATCAGGTATGGCGAGATGCTATGGTTAAGGAATATACTTCAATAATGCATAATGATGTGTGGGAGGTAGTGCCTAAACCAACAGATAGGGAAATAGTTGGATCAAGCTGGATCTTCAAGATAAATCATGGTGCAGATGGTATCATCGAGAAATACAAGGCAAGGTTTGTGGCAAAGGGGTTATCTTAGAAAGAGGGAATAAACTATGAGGAGACATTTGCTCCAATGGCCAGGTATACTTCTATATGAGCTGTAATCTCATTTGCAACACAGATGGGATGGCAGATCCATCAAATGGATGTCAAGATAACATTCCTTAATGGTGAATTGAAGGAGGAGGTATACATAGAACAACCATAAGGCTTTGTAGCACACAACAAAGAGACCCACATGTGCAAATTAAAGAAAACCTTATACGGACTCAAGCAGGCTCCTAGAGCGTGGTATGAGCGCATTAATACATACTTGCAAGAAATGGGCTTTATGAAGAGTGAGGCAGATGGTAACCTCTACTACTTGGTGGTTGGGGGTGAGGCTCTCATTGTTGTTCTATATGTAGATGACTTGTTTCTTACAGGTACACTAGGGATCATAAAAGAGTACAAGAGGGACCTTGCGGCAGAGTTTGAGATGAAGGACTTGGGACTCATGCACTATTTTCTAGGCATGGAGGTGTGGTAGACAGATGGAGAGATTTTCCTTGGTCAAGGGAAATATTGCATTGAAATCTTGAAGAGATTCGAGATGGAGGATTACAAAGCCATGTCTACACCTATGATCACTAATTGGAGGAAGGTAGATACATCTAAGGACAAAGATGTAGATCCCACCTTATACAAGCAATTAATTGGTTCACTCATGTATTTGGTCAACACCAGGCCAGATATAGCATTTGCAGTAAACTCTCTTAGTTAGTTCATGGTTGAGCTAAAGAGAGTGCATTGGACAATGGCTAAGCATGTGTTGCGTTATTTGTGTGGTTCAGTTGAGTATGGGATCAGATATGTTTGAGGTGAAGGAATCAAGTTGATAGGCTATACTGATGCAGATTGGGTAGGTAGTATAACAGACAAAAGGAGCACTTCAGGGTGTTGTTTCAGTTTAGGATCAGGATTTATTTCTTGGTTCAGTAGGAAGCAGAAGTATGTGGCTCTGAGTTCATCAGAAGCAGAATACATTGTAGTTAGCATGGCAACGTGTGAAGCTATATGGATTCGGAAGTTGCTAGTGGCCTTGTTTGGTTAGAAGGTTGAGACTACTGTGATACACTACGACAATTAGAGTTGCATCAAGTTTTCTGAGAATCCAGTGTTTCATGATAGGTCTAAACATATAGATATCAGGTATCAGTTCATCAGGGATTGTGTACAATGAGGTATTGTTCAGCTATAATACATACCTACAGAAGAGCAGGTAGCAGACATTCTGACTAAGGCATTGGGGAAGCAAAAATTTATCTTCTTCAGAGATAAGATGGGTGTCGTGCAGAATAGCTTCCTTGCTAAGAGGGAGTGTTAGTTTGTTAGCTTGGACAATTGTTTTTCCATTTGATAAGATTAGATAATAGTTATCTTATTGTTGAGTATGAATTAATTATTTTCTAATTTTTGATTTCCTTTAGTGACACCTTACAACCTATTTGTTATGATTGTTAAGTTGTTATGTATCTCAGCCTTCGATTGAGAATCGATCTCGACCGTTAGTTTACTAATGAGAGTAGTATAAAAGGAGGTCATTGGGCATATGGAGAACACAAGTTTTTGAGAAGCATTTGTAGTGCTAGCAAATGAGTTTTTAATTTTGCAGTGATAGCAAATAGTCTTGCAGTGTTAGCAAGGGCGCAGTGATAGTGTTGGGGATAACAGTGGGGGAATATCAATGGGAGAAGTTGGGAGATTGTCAGAGTTCTGCCAGTAAGAGGCAAGGAATCTTTGTATCTCTTAATTTGCTGAAGTTAATATAATTCCTCATCTATAGAACTAGTTTTCCCTTAGGTGTTTTTCCAGGGACAATTTGTCTGAAAATATTGTGTTCTTTGTGTTATGCATTTCTTTCCGTATTTTTATTAATGAAGTTGCAGTTGTGTTATTTTTCGATATTAGCTGTGAATTAGTTTTCGATAACAGCAAAACTACATACCCATCAAACAAAACAATGAAACCCATTAAAAGAAACTACTTTAGAAATATATGTAGTTGATTGACGAGCTTGCTTACCGGAGGACGATGCACTTATGTGAACAGGACTATCTGGTCATGTTTTAATGGGGGCATCCCAACAGTTGCCCATAGGCATTTTACAAATAATTTTCACTAAATTTATAGTAAAAAAATTGCTTTAAGACTCCTATGAGGATGTTATCATGTTTTGGAGAAATTCTAAAACTACATTTCAGACAGTACATATTATATGCATCTATTCTCCAGAAGATGGCCCAGATGGTTGATTCAAATAATAGGAGTGGTTTTGTTTTATCAGGGTGCTACAACTTCATTTGATTTTTCCAACCATATTTTGAGGATGATGAATAATAGTTTAAAATCCAACAACCCAGAAAGTTGCAACACAATGTGCTAAGCAATGACCATCATTTCTATCTGCAAAAAACTTCACACAATTTCCATATTATTGAGAAGATTGTATTTTTCATCAGATATTTCCGTATGGAAAGAACATTTCTTTAGATGTTGAAATCCACCTACACGTCATGCTGAGAGGCACCTTCCCATCATGGTGAAAGCCACCTATTCATAATACCTATTGCACGAGTAATGAAGAGCTATGTGAAACCTCTGATATCAATGACAACGCCAACATCATGAGAATGTAAACAATTCTTTGAGAACGTCTGATTTCAACGCATGCAAGAGAGACAAATATTCACCGTTGATTCTATGATATATGTCTGAGTTGGCTAGCATGCACTCACTAGTAATCTGATTGTAAGTAATGCCTTCAACATAATTATTTAGTTAGTATATATATATATATATATATATATATATATATATATATATATATATATATATATATATATATATATATATAATTTTATTTTTGTTGAAGGCTTGGATTTTAATCCAACCTCCTTTAGTTTAGATACTAGGTCTAAGGGGTATCCACTCCACCAAAGTCACCCGGGGCACGATCTTGGCCTCATCCCTTTTTTTCTACGAGTATCTCCTGGGAGTGGAACCCTGGTGGATGGCTAGGCAACACCTTTTAGAGTATATATTTTTCATTTGATTAGGTCAAATTTTAATTTAGTTGGTTCATACTTTTCTATTTATAGAGTGCCTATATATTTTTCATTTGATTGAGTCGAATTTTAATTTAATTGGTTCATATTTTTCGTTTTAGTTTTTACTTGTTTTCACTCCCCTTCATATCCACTTCAATTTTCATTTCATCTATTTTTCAATGTTTTTGTTTTTCATGTTGAGAATCTTGACTCTTTGCTCCTAATATGTCACACATGTAAAATACATAGTCTTGATAACATTGGGCTATTCTATCCAATTTCCTACGTGACCCTAATGATTTGGGTAGAGCTTCCAAAAATAAATTGCATGAATACCTAGATTGCACACACAAATAAACTTGAGATGATGATATGCATTGACAAAAAGAGAGGTTACATATATAATATAAGGATCTCCTACAAAGTAGGAGTCAACAATTATCAAATTACCCAAAGAAGGATATCAAATTAGAAAAAGAGTTGTTGGAGAGCAGGAATGAGACCATATGGTTCATCCTAGATTGCAGTATGGCTTGGTCCTCATCTATACAATTTTGGAGAGACAATACATGATGTCTAAGAAAGATTCTAGGTGAGATGTGTGAGAGTGAAATATTACTTTAGATGAATGCAATTGAGTATATGCACAACTGAGCAGTGTGTGTGGTAAAGCAAGTCACGTGGGGCAAAGAAAAATAAGTCAATTAGGATTAGGATGTGTGTGCAAGTCATACTGTAAAGATAAAGCCAAACTTATCATTGTCAAATTTAGGTCTCTACATTTTCCTTATCTAAACATTAAGTGAATCAATATAATATAAGTTGAGGTGTCATTTGATGGATTATATATATATATATATATAAGGCATGTCATAATTATTAGTATACACTGAGGTGCTTTTGATAGTAGTAATAAATAAATAAATATAATAAAACTAATATTCAAAATAGTGTATGATTTAGAGTTGAATTAAAGGTTAGGAGTGCCCTGGACAATATTTGAAGTGGATGCCTTTCTTAAAATTTTAGTTAATAATTTTTTCCATCAAATAAATAAATAAAAGCCACGTCCATTATTTTATTTTAAAATTTTCATAAGGATAATAATAAATCATTAATTTAGATAAATTGGTATACAATAGGAATAAAAATATCCTATAAGTTCAAACAAAATAAAAATAAAAATATATCCTATAAAATTATCAAATAAGGACAGGTAATAATCCATTGATGGAGAGAATTAATATGAGATAACTTCCATGGTTTTGTGAAGAGTGGTATTTGAACCAAACGGCAAGCCTACTAATTCCTCCATCAAAAAGAGGTATTTCCCCGAAAACATTACGAATAGAGGATTATATATATTTTTTCCTTCAATTATACTTGCCTTTACTAACCACATAGTGACTTTATAAAAAATACACGAACCTTTTCTAAGAAAAAATTACACACTTGAATTATCTAGAGTTACATTAGAGAATGGGTAACAATACAAACAAAATTGTACGAGTTAAGAGTTAAAAATGTTGAAAATATTTAGATTTAGGCACCCCCTGATTGCTAACACCCTAAATAGTTACCTAGTTTACCTAGGGATTAATCCCCCAGTATAATTATTATCCGAATTCAAATTTTGAAATCAGGATTATTTGTAACTTATATTTGAAACATGAGTCATTTTTATATGAAAATTTGTTTGATAAGTATAAATAGCCTCTAAAAAGTAAACCTTAATTATTATATATTTAATTGAGAAAAATATTCTACCATTAAACCCATATATATTGAAAATATAGAGATGTTATATATTATGTCATTTCAAGCCTTTTAATTATGCCAAAGGCATTTCCCCTATGGAAAAGGGTCTCCAGTCGTTCACCCCATTGTCCTAAATTTGACTGTCATTTTGACGTTTTCCCCACGTGATTAAAGTTGACGGGCATTTTGACATTTTCAATTTTTTAAAGTTGTTTTGATCGGCAGTTGCATGTTTCGGATGACCACTTTTGGTGAGAGGTGTCCTTCGCAATATGAGGACCTGAAGCATTTTGCATCTAGAGAGACCGTATGAACTGTTGCAATTTTGGATAGTGGTGGAGCTGGGTTACAGATAGATATCATTCCCTACCGACATCTACAGGTAGTTGAAAAGAAGCTAAGGAATCAGAGTAACTGAGCAGGAATCTTTTCCAAGATTTGGAAGAAGCAAATTTTTAGAATACGGATGAAAACATTTTGGCTTCTACAGAAATCCTCGCCATCTCACAATCGAAATCCAAGAAATCTAAAGAAAATTGTGAATCCACAGGGAAATGCAGAGAACTAAGAACAGAAGCAGAAAGACTGCATATGGATACAATGAAGTATGAACTCAATTGATGAAGGCTCGGAATGGACTATGGAAGCCATTCTTTCTAGCTAGAATCATTGTCTCTCAAGATTTTTTGTAACTGAGTAAATAGCCCTGGAATTTTCTTTGACTGATAGGTTTCTTTAGCTCCTTGGATAGTTTAGTCCCTTTTTCTGAATGATTGTGTCTTAGTATTTTTCATTTTTGAGTGTGGGGCAAATTAGTTCCCCTCTTCATCGGTTCATAGCGCTTATAACATAAATAAAAGAGAAAATGAATATTGACTTTGTCCTTGTACAACCAAAAGGATGTGATCTCTAAGGTGAGATAAAATATCATAGCCTTGGATACACTTGTAACCCCAGGATTGCAACATGCCCTAGTAATCTTCATTTAGTCAAAATCTTAATTGTCAGTAAAGAGTAAACACATTTAATAGAAATTGGAACTTTGGTCCAAAAATGCTCTGATGTTTTGCTTATATTTTAGCTACACACAAGAGTAATATCTTATACCAGAGTAATATGAATATTATTGCATCAATGTGCATGCTTTCTTTACAAATTCTTCAGAAAGGAAATTATGAATGCACCTTGAATCCACTAATATTTGAGCTTCAACTCAATTCAGTGTGCCCCAAGTGAAAAACAATTGTATAATTATATTTATTGCAGTGATCCAAACTTGCTTTTTGAGGTACTACTTTTGGAGTTTTATCCTAATAGACTATGGTCATAGATCCTGGTTCTCCCTCCCCTCTTTAGTTCATTGGAGAGTCCTCCTATTCCAGTTGTCAAGGGCTTTCTTAGGACTTGACGAGATGGATATTTGTCGTAGATACAAGCAATACCTCTTTAAGTGGGTCTTATATCCAAAATCCACGGGCTTATTTAATTGCTTCAAAGCACCCTTGAAAGAAGCCTTCTTCACTGAAAAACTAGAGGAGCCAGAAGGTGCCCTTTACTTCCTTTCTTGGTAGTAAAGTGGATGTTAATATTAACTACTTTATCATTAGATTATGTCCAAAGTTTAAATTGTTGTAAGAACATCACCAATATGACGTTTGAGGCCATCCACATAAGGAATAACTCATACCACTCATAAATGTTGAACAGTTAGGCCATTAAGTGTTCCATTTCAGGACTAATTTTTAATAGCATCCGTAGACACCTATAATTATGCCCAAGCAATTTAAATACTTAAATTGTGGTAAGTATCCCCTTTCTCGCAAATCAACGACATATCGTCCAAAGTGCTCATATTCCCTCTTATTGTCGTTAATTAATTACAATACGCTAATTGATTAAGTCGTCTATCCAACAAATACCCTAATTAACGACCTTCCATTAATAAATCACCCCTTCTACCTAGACTAATTAATTATTATTAATTAATTAGCTTTCCCTTCCATTTAACCAATAAATCAATATTTAATTGATTTAATCCCCTTCTAATAGCCTAAATCATACTAATATTCCTCTAATTAGCTTCTATAAGCTTACATCTACCTATTAGTTAATCACCTTTGATTAATTAAAGCACACCTCCAACTCCCATGACTTGCTAAGCATAAATTAAACCCTTCTAAAGTAAGGTTACCTTTTATAAAGCAACCTTATCCATTCCTAATCATGTTTTACCTTTATCCCACATGCAAAGGGATGAAGTGTTTCCTTTATCCATTGGGCTACATAAGGAGCCCTCCTACCTTTATACCTACACCTAAACTTCTTAAGAGAGAAAATGCAAAGCATATAACAAAGAGACTAAGAGCTTGCCTTTTGTTTTCTTGAGAGGTCACCATTGTTAAGAGCTAAGCTTCCTATTCTTGCATTTTTTAATGATCAAACAAGCAATTTTTTATTTCCATTGGAGCTACATAGGTCCATTCATTCTTGTAGGTAATCTAGGAGAGTAGAGATTTTAAATAACATGCTAGTTTTGATCTTATCTTTTCAAAGTTATGATGTTATTTTAGATCTAGTTTATCTTTTTATCTTGATGGTGCTTAAGCTTTGTCTTAGCTAGATTATAGAACTATTTTTAGGTGGTAGTTCTTGCTTCATTTAATTTATCTTGAGTAAAGTACACATGCACACATTTGGCACGCCCGATGGGACCTACTCCATTGTCCTTTGCACTTAATTCCAAGTTTTTATAGTTAAGTTTCATTTTTGGTTACTAACCCTCTTTTACACATGTTGATCTAACTTGTTTTTATTAACTTGTTTTGTTGAGTTTGCATGTGTTGAGTCTTCCTTGTAGGTATAAAGGAGGTGAAATGCTGTAAAAATTGGAATTGATGGGAAAATTTCAAGATTTCATCATATTTTCATTTTTAGAGATTACTTTTTCAACATTCTACATGTTTGTTTTGTCAATTTCTTGGAAATTTTAAATTCTTAAGCATGTAATTTAGTGTTTGATAGTGCCGAGTCTTCTATTTACATATTAATTTGGTGGGTTTCTGTCAAAATTAAATCTTGGTGAGAAAATTTCAAAATTTCATCATGCTTTCATTTTTAGAGCTTACTTTTTCATCATTCTACATGCTAATTTTGGCAATTTCTTGAAAATCTTAAATTCTTGAGCATGTATGTTTATGTTTGATAACATTGAGTCTTCTATTCATGTATTAATGTGATGGGTTGTTGTCAAAATTGAATCTTGGTTGGAAAAATTTGACCATTTTACAAATTAAGGGACCTTTTTTTTTTACATTTTTTGAGTGCATGTCAAGTGCATACCCGTGAGCATAAGAGCATATGCATAACCCATCTTCCGAAGGCCATACCTTTTTCTCCCGAACTCAAAATGACTCCATTTGTTTTGCGTTGGAAAGGTATTGAAGGTAACTATGCAATGAAAACATAAATTTGAGATTTATACTTATAGAAATTTCAGGTTTTTCTATTATTTTAAAACTGGTCATTTTCTAACATGTTTAATGTTTTGATGAATGTTGTATTTCCATGCTTACTCAATTTATACCAAAGCATCTGTATGATATTATCTTGCACCTTTTGGTGATCTTGAGAATCAAAAGTAAGTTTGATCTCTATCTTTTTAACATTGGGATTAAACTTGAAAATTTGATTATTCATTTTGCTTAAGGGAATGAACCTTTTACAAAGAATTTTTCAATGGTCCTTGGATTTGAAGTTTTCCATTTCTATATAGTTGGGATAAAGTTTTTTAATGCTCTTCTCTTGCACCTTAGGGTGATCTTGAGAATCAAAAGTAACTTTCGTCTTCATTTTATAACATTTGGTAAATTGGAAACTTCATCTTTCACTTTTGGTGTAAGGGAATGAACATTTATCAAGATTTTTGTATGGTTCATTGATTACAAAGCTTTTCTTTAATTTTTAGTTGGATTATTTGTTGTGTATGCTCTTCTCTTGCATCCTTGGATGATCTTGAGAATTAAAATCAACTCTTAATCCTCTTTTAAATAATGTGATTTTCTTGGAAAACTATTAATGCTTGAGTGCAGGATCTAAAAACTCTTGTCAAAGAAAGGAGGAATCAAAATGAAGTCAAAAACTACTAATATAGTTGTTATACAGGTTGCCAAAAGGTGTTCAAGCAAACCACACCTAATTAAACAAGATAAAAAGAACAACATATTCAAAACACTGTATTACAGGTTTCGGAAAAGGGTACGTCCCTCTCCGCTCAACTGGAACATAACCCCTTTGGTATAACGCCTTAAGCTATAACAATGGGGGTGGTTCCAGGAACCCCAAAGTATTCCACGCAAGAGGGAACCTTGTGGATGAAACGAGAAGTGCTCCACACTACCTATCTAACTAGTGATTCCTCTGTGAGATAGCGTTACAAGTTGTCCCTACGCGACCCTTTTAAGTACAAGGTGGATGTATTTACTACGCATTGTGCTTGAAGGAAGAAAAGTCGAGATACTCCCAAGATAGTCAGGACTATTTGGGTAAATCATCCCGCTCGTGGATAATTTTTTAACACCTAGGATGAGAGAATCACCTAGGAAAATATACTCTGTCCAGGAGCCCACTTTGACTATTGTAAAACAGTGTTGAGTTGTGAACCATATTTTTATTGCGAAACGTGTAACGCATTACTTTCGCTTAGTTTTTACTTGCCTTAGGGCAAGGTGAAACTCTGCCGAAGTGAAGCCAACATTTTTCATACCATTTTTTATTTGCTTCCTTCACATTCTTTTGACACTTTGTTGATCAGAAGGAGAGTGACTACCTTTGTGTTACCAATCGATTGTTTTTGCCATTTTTTTGTCTGTTTACACCCATCCATGTTTACGACTAGGTAAGTTAAATGTCTAAAGTTCGTGGATACATTTTCATATCATTGGTGGCCATTGTGATCTTGATACCCATTTCAAGATCATCATTGTAGTTAGGAATGTTTCATCATCTTGAACTTCCTTAGAAGGGTTAGCTTGTTTGTATCGTATCACTACAATTTTGATATTTATGTCTTGTTTCTTGTAAACTCAACATAAATATCTATATTGTAAGGTTACAATGCACACATTTTTAACTATTCCTAGCTATACTTTGAACTTTTTAGTTTGGTTCTATTATTACCTCGATTTTGAAGAGTGCTGGGTGTTACTATTTGTGCGTGTTATACCAATAACACCTTGATATCAATACCTTACTTTCTCGCAAAGTTTGGTTAACATATCTTGGTGATATTGTTGTGTCATTCATGAATTGTAATTAGCACTTTTTGAGATATAGGTCTTAATTGTGTTTGAGCTCACTCCTAGTATATCTTGTTAGGGGGTCACATTGAATTTTTTTATTTACTTAGGTTTTGTTCATTTTCGTGAACTTAGCATAAGTAAGAACATCTTGTTAATTATCTTGCGACACGAAACTACTTTTTAAAATGTAGTCTAGGAGGTACTTCATTTGACAGGTTTAGATACCAAATGTTTGTATCACTAGTGACTTATCACTCTATCACATTGGTATTCTCACATTGTTAATTCATTCATATTCTTGACAATACATCTTGCATTTCACTTAGGTGTGGTCCCAAAGTTTTGAACACATTTACAACTTACCCTAATGAAACTATCACAAAAACATGGCTCCTAAAACACGATTACGACTCAAGAAATAGACATACGAGGAACAACAAGCACAATCTTGGGAAGCCTCTAACAGACAAGGGTCGAATCCCTTCATTAGACATGATCTAGGACCTCTGTTTTATGAGGAAAAAGAGATAGAAGATATGGTCGATCATAGTGGAAATGAATTAGAATCCCCACACGTAGAATTCAATTTTTACCCTACTTTATTAGATGAGTTTCTTTTCAGAAATAAAGATAGAGTACTAGCACAGGTCGTAGAATTAGGGGTCAAATTACCCACTGAAAATGAAACAATCCCACCTGTGAATAACGCTACTGAGGAAGAACGACCCCTTATTAATATGGAGGATATTTTGATGCATGGACATGCTTCTACCTCCAACACATGGAATGATAAAGTGGTGGGACATAGAATACCCTTTATCAAAGTTCCACGTAGAAACAAGACAAAACATGAGACGGGTGAAGAACCTCCACAATACAAGGAGGAAGAACCTTTAAAAGAAGAAACCACAATTCAACAACATATTAGTAACCTAAGTAGACAATTAGCTTTGCTGACCTCCCATGTACAGAAGGAAGCAGACAAAAATGTTCAAAATTTGAAGCCTAAGGTTAAGATCAATGAACTCCATAGAGAAAACCAAGGAGAAGAAGATATAGGATATCATCGCGTATATATGCCTGCTTCTCCCACTAGAGAACAATTTCTCGCAGAAGAGGTACAGTCTATGAAAGAGACACTCACGAGCCTACAAGAGAGAAATATAGGGAGCATTAGAAAGTATCAATACGAAGAATTATGCCCCTATCTTTTTGACAAGACTATGACCCTTCAACCCTTTCCTAAGAAATTCGATATGCCAAAATTTGACAAATATAAAGGGAAGGGAGATCCACGGGATCGTGTCAAAGATTTCTATATGGCATGTCAAGAGGTGTCTTATAGTGACAATTATCTCATCAGACATTTCCCCAAGAGTCTCAGAGGTCAAGCCTTGGAGTGGTTCACACGTTTGCCTCGGGGATCAATTTGTACCTGGCCAGAATTGCCAGAAAGGTTCATGCATCACTTCTCATACAACATAGAGAGTGATGTCACCATGGTAGATTTATGTGGTGCCAAACAATGCCCTAATGAGACTTTCGCCAGCTTCCTCCAACGATGGAGAGGGATAGCTAGTCGCTTCCCTTGCACTTTCCCTGAAAAACAACTGGTTAGTATTTTCGTTCCCAACCTAAACCCATATATAGCTTTCCACCTCCAAATGCATTGTGTATGCACTTTTGAGGAGGTCATCAAAAAAGGGGTGCATATAGAGATAGCTCTCATTGCTAAAGGAACCCTCAAAACCCAATCTAGAGATAATCAAAATGTCAAATCCACGGAGAAGCCGAAGGTTTTTAACAAAAATAAAAATGTGGTGGGAGATCAGATCACTGATCTAAATGTGTGCAAACGGTCCAAACTGGTCAACCTTTTAAACTGACCAAAGGACCAGTTCAACCACCACCAAAGTGAAGAACATTCACATCTCTTAATGAACCTTTGTCAGTTATACTAAAATAATTAGATGCGGCCCACATGATGAGATATCCTACGACGTAACCATTTGACGAAAATGCTCCAAAACCTTCATGGTACAAGGAGCATGAATATTATGAAATGCATCATGTCAAGGGGCATAAGACAGACAAATGTTTGTGACTTCGTCATTATATTCAGGACCTCATTGACAATGGGGAGATAGAGGTGGACAACCGAGGAAAAACACAGACACCTAATGAGAAAATGGGGATATATAAAGATCCATTCCCCAATCATGATAAATCAAAAAAGTCAAAGCCGGATCGGGGAGAGTCATCCCAAGGTTATAAAGCAGCAAATTACTTGTACACCAAAAAAGACAACAATCATTATGATTCGCTTATTGGGTGTATTCACTCTCCTACTGACCATATCAACACCATATGAATCAAGGGAAAGGATTGTGTTGCAATAACAAGGCATGCCTGCCTCGTGATTCTGGAACCTTCTCTGTCAACCCCACAAACTGGTAAATATAAACTTTTAGAACAACTTGAGAAGACGTATGCTAATATTTTGATCTTAGATCTTCGTAAGATATCCAATGTACACAAAGGCATTCTGTACCAAACTCTTCAGGGGTCGGGAGTGCCTTTAGAGGTCAATCTTACACACCTTCAAGCCACAGTGGCAAACATCGTACCAAATAAACATATTTCCTTCAACCATAGGGAGATCCCTACTGAGAATCCAACACATAATCTTCCTTTATATATTGAGGTAGTTGTCACCCGCAGGAAGATCAAATAGGTGCTTGTGGATAATGGATCTGGGTTGAACATTTGTACACTCAAGTTGGTTAAACATATAGGACATACTGAGGTAGATCTTGAGTCCAATATCATCACTATCACCGCATACGACAACGCGGAAAGGGAGTCAGCGGACACAATCACGTTACCCATGGAGGTGGGTCCCACTTGCCATCAAACAAAGTTTCATGTCCTGGACTTGGAACTTCTGTATAATATGCTTCTATGCCAACCATGGATTCATGCCATGTAAGCCATGCCATCGACATTCCATCAGTACATTAAATTGAAGCATGAGGGACACACCATTACAATACAAGGAGATTAAGAGCCCTTCGCTCACTGTAGAGCTCTCAATAGCTTTACATGAAGGGGCACATATGCATGTCCCTTTGCCAATATAGCGGTCCCTCTCCAATCTAAGGCCATGGAATCTTAGATAGACTCAGATTCTCTCAGTTCTTGCGCCAATGGTGCATCTACATCAACCTCTCCTTTTGATTCATGGGATATGAAAATCCTTGAATATGGATGTAGAGAATATAATGTGCAGCAAGCCCTCTTGATTTCAGACCTCTCATTGTCACCCAAGACTAGAGGTTGACCCAACTATCACTTCAGAAGACCTAAAAATGAACACACTATTAGGTCATTCTTACTTGGAGGCTTGTTAGCTGAGGAAAAATTTCTTGATCCACCTACAACTTGGGTCTTAGAGGATACTCAGCCATCCTGTTATGAAACCCTTGAATACGAGAAATCTAGTAAAATGATGTACTCCATGGGCTACAAGGGCCTAGGATGTGGAATAAATGAACAAGGACAGAGAGAACCGATGTCTCTTCTGTATTTCAAAACAAAAAGATACGACATTGGGATTCACCCTTATGGAGCACACCCCAATGATCAAGATGCTACTTGTTCTAAACGTGAGGATAGCTCTGACTATCTAGACAGTGATACGGATTCCCATTGTAGCTAATATGAGGACCTTGCCTCCACAAACCTATTCATGAACAATGTTTTCCTAACTATAACCCCCACAGAACCAACCCTTGACCTTGTATACCCTTCCCTTGTTGAATGGGACCAACAACGTCACATGTCACTAGATTTATTAGAGAATGACAAAGCTATCACATAGTTCATGGGCATAAGGGATATAATTCCCATTGGAGATCACAAGAAGGGTTTCTTTATTGACTTGGATACCTGCGCCTACTTCGGTAAGGAGGCTGAGCTTCATGGTTAGCAAAAATTAAAGAAAAGCGAGCGCAAAAGTTCCAACGTAAAGCCTCAGCAAAAACCAAAGTCGAAGTCACACAGTGAAAACCTCTTTGAGGCACTGGCCAACAAAAAAAATAAAAAAATCAAAGGACAAACAAAGTGACCATGCCAAGGATGAAAATTTCATGGAGACATCCTTGGATGAAGATATCAACCTCCCTCCCGATCCTACGCGTATGGAGGACTTATCAAAATTACTAGTCGAAGAAACCATTGACGTGAATATTTGTACAGAAGAAGACCCCAAGATAGTAAATTTGGGAGCATTACTCTCTTCTAGAGAACAAAATACATTCACTATTCTGTTGTGAGAGTTTATAGACGTGTTCGCATGGTCTTACAAATACATGCCATGTTTAGATCCAACTTTGGTCATGCACAACCCAGTTTTGCACGCAGACGTTAAGCCTATCAAACGGAAACTCAGAAAGATGCACCCAAGAGTATCCTTACTGGTCAAAGAAGAGTTGGAAAGATTGCTTGCAGTAGGATTCATCTGGCCTATTGATTATTTTGAATGGATATCAAACATTGTTCCTGTCTAGAAAAATCCTGTGGATATCCGAATCTGCACAGATTTTAGAGACATTAATAAGGCTTGCCCTAAAGATGATTTTCCGCTGCCGAATATTGACATGATTGTCGACCCAACAACAAGGTACGAGATGCTATCTCTCATAGATGACTTTTCAAGATACAACCAAATCAAGATAGCTGAAGAATATCAACACAAAATGGATTTCACAACTCCTTGGGGTACCTTCTATTATCAGGTGATGCCCATTGGTCTCAAAAATGCAGGAGCTACTTATCAATGGGTAATGACGGTGATTTTTCATGATATGATTCATGATATCATGGAGGACTACGTGGATGACATCCTCGGAAAGTATAAGACAAGAGAAGATCACCCTGCCATTTTATGACGTATCTTTGAGCGCCTACGAGAGTACAAGGTCAGGCTGAATCCAAAGAAGTGTGTTTTTGGTGTGCTATCAGGAAAACTGTTAGGCTTCATTGTATCAAGAAGAGGAATTGAAGTAGACCTCCCTAAAGTGTCTGCTATTACTAAAATGCCTCCACCTAAGAATATTAAGCAATTACACAGCTTACAAGGGAAAATATAGGCTATTTGCCACTTCATCTCCTAGCTTACAGATAAGTGCCACTCGTTCACCCACTTGCTTAAAAGGGATGTCACCTTCATCTGGGGATCAGAGCAACAACAAGCCTTTGCTTTGCTTAAATAATACTTGGCTAATCCTCCTGTCCTCATGCCTCCAACTCCTGGAGAACCACTCTTTCTCTATATTTCTACTACGTAATTTTCTATTGGTGCACTACTTGCCCAATACGACCTTGGTCATAAGGAAAAAGCTGTGTATTATCTCAGTCGCACCCTCATCGCCTATGAGCTCAATTATCCTCAAATTGAAAAAGCTTGCTTGGCTGTTGGTTTTACTTTTCAAAAACTTTGTCATTATCTATTAAATACCAAAACCAAGCTAATATCCAAGGTTGACCCACTCAAGTACTTACTGTCTAAACCTGCCCTCACACGTAGAATGGCTAATTGGATCATTCTACTCAGTGAGTTTGACATAGAATTTGTACATCAGAAGTCAGTTAAAGGACAGGTACTTGCTGACCAGCTAGCAGAAGAACCTTTGCAAGGCACTGAACCTTTGAATCTAGATTTTCCAGATGCCTCCTTGCTCTACATTGAAGAATCTATCATATGGCAGATACATTTTGACGGGTATTTTACGTTTCACGGTTCAGGTGCAGGGGTAGTCATTATTACTCCTTTTGGCGATCCTATACCATAGGATTTTTGCCTGGGCTTCCCTTGCACAAACAATATTGCAGAGTATGAGGCACTTATTGCAGGGATGAAGCTAGCTATCAAGTGGAATATTCATCATGTCAAGGTTGTGGCTGATTCTCAATTAATTATCAAACATGTTGATGATGAATATAAGGTTAAGGATGACAAGCTCATACCTTACAAAAAGCTGGTAGAAACTCTAAAGGAGTACTTCGTGTGCATTACATTTGAACAAATCCCAAGAGTGCAGAATATATCGGCATATGCCATGGCGACAGTGGGTTCTATGCTTCGTATTCCACCAGGGAATAATGACATGTCTTTCTTTGTAGAACATTTACGCCAACCTGCGTATGATATGCCAGAATCTTTTCTGGCTTGTAATGTTGTTAGTCCCAACTCCCTGTGGTACGAGCCCAACTTTACCTATCTCAAGGACAACATGTTCCCTCCCAATATCTCCTGTTCCGAAAAGCAAACCCTGATTCACCATATAGCCAGTTACACCCTTTTAGGAGGTATAATTTATGGTTGTGGCTATGATGGGAATCTGTTACGTTGTCTTGATGTGATGGAGTCAATCCAAGTAATCAAAGAAGTACATGAGGGGGTGTGTGAAGCACATACAAACGAAATGGTCTTCGCTAAGAAATTATTGAGAGTAGGTTACTATTGGCCTACCATGGAAACCGATTGTTGCAATTATGTCAGGAAATGTGTACTATGCCAAAAGTATGGAAATTTCATCCACGCTCCATCACAACCATTGCAACCTATCACTACCCCATGGTCATTCTCTAAGTGGGGACTTGACTTGATATGAAAACTTACTCCTACCTCGTCTGATGGTCATACACATATCATCACGGCAACGGAATACTTTACAAAATGGGTGGAGGAAGTCCCTTTAACCTATGTAATAGGAGCCCATATTTCTAAATTTATCATGAATCATATCATTTGTCGATATGGCATTCCCGCAGCCATCATTACAGATAATGAGAATTCATTTAAGAACAAAAATGTAAAATGTCTTTGTCAATGGTTCCAAATCAGGTTAAAATGGTCCATGCCATATTACCCTTAAGGTAATGGACAGGCTAAAGCCACAAACAAGACTTTGGTGAGGATAATGGAGAAGATGGTAAGCAAAATAGGTTGTAATTGGCACTTACAAATCCATCCAGCCCTCTGGGCTTACAGAACCTCCATTCACACTCCTACAGGCGTGATACCATATTCTCTAGTGTTTGGGATAGAATATGTCATCCCCTTAGAGATCAAACTTCCTTCCCTGAGAATTTCTCTTAGGGACTATTTGGATAAAGATGAGGATTACCGGGTAACAAGACTGGCTGAATTGGAGCTCCTAGATGAGAGGCGCATTCACACTCTTAATCACCTAAATGTGTATCAAAATAGAGTCTCCAGAAACTACAACAAGAGAATCATCCCTTGTTAGTTTGAGGTTGGTGATTTAGTCATGAAGGAGAACTAGTTCAATACAAGAGCGGAATGAGAAAAGAAAGGGAAGTTCGAACCACATTGGTTGGGACCCTATGTTATAGTCGCTAAGTATGGCACAGAGGCATACAAAATTTCTCACCCCAATGGTGATGAGCTTCGTGAGCCCATGAACGCCATCCATCTTAAGCGGTTATATGCTTAAACATGGCGCAGAAAAGTCAAAAAAGCAAAAAACTCAAAAACATGGTAAAATGGTCAAAAATACAAAACAAATCAAAAGGAGAAAAAAAAAGTAGAAAACAAGTCGTCCACAAGTGAAACCACGCAATTATGGCACTTTAGATAAGTCCTTGGGTGAAAACCGGTTTCCGGCACCTTGGAAGGATTCGTTATTCACAAGCATCTTGCATCTAGAGGATAGTTTTGCTTGGCCTAGCCCTAGTTCTACCTTTGAGATTCCCTATGAGCCCAGTCCTATCAGGTCTTGATCTAGCTTTATCTTCTTTTATTCATCTGTGAGGTTCATGGTCTTTTTCTATTCCCCATCTTATGTTGAGGGCAATTCAACAACTTCACCTTCTTGTTCATAAGTGTGTGGCTTCTGCCCTTGTATATTCCCCTTCTAACGCTGGGGGCATCCATGCTTTCTTGGTTACATGTGCATAACTCTGGAAAACCGTTAGAAAAAAACGTAAAAAATAATAGAAAATTATTTCACAAAAATCTAAACAATAGAAAATTGTTTTCACAAAAACCAAAACAATAGAAATTGTTTCAGAAAAACCTAAACAATAAAAATTGTTTCACAAAACCTAAACAATAGAAAATTGTTTCACAAACACAAAAACAATAGAAAATGGTTTCACATAAACCTAAAAAATAGAAAATTGTTTCAAAACACCAAAAACAATAGAAAATTGTTGCATGAAAACAAATCTTACAAAAACATTTGCTTGCGTTGTCTTGTTTCTTGCTTTGCTTGTTGCTTGTCTAGTTGTTTTATGTTTTTGCTTTGGGTTGTTTGTTGCTTGGGCGTACTTCGTTAGGATTCATATTTTCTTGCTTAGATTAGATTTATTCTTGCTTGTGCATATTGAGGTGTGTTTTTGCATGCTAGTGCATCATGGTGTATTTGTTAATTCATTATGTTCTTTCTTAGAATTTGATTGTGTTTATTGCATGTGCATTGTTTTTTATCATAACATCACATTACCATCATTATCATCACATCTAACATCATTTATACATCATATATCAAGAAAAATCTAAGTATACAGCATACATGAATGCTAAGCTAATCATCACATATTGTATCATCAAATGGGGGCAAGAGGGATTGAAAATATCAAAATCTATCCCCCCTGAACCCTTATCATCATATCATCCCATCCACTAAGTATGGAACATCTCATAAACAAAGCACATTTTATATATTCTACAAGATCACATCATCTGGAAATAAAAACACATGTGATACATCAACAAGATCATGATACATATACATGTAAAATCAAAACAGAATACATCATAAACACATCGATATATCCATGAGAAATAATAAACACGTGTCCATCTCATATATATATGTCATATACAAATGTCTAAATCATACATGTATGGTATATCTGTGTCAAAAAATGGATATATACATCACGACAGTGCATCATAAACGCCTTCATTTGAGGCATACAAAAGAATGGTACATATAGCAGGATAAAAGCCTTCATCAGAGGCATGTATCAAAACTGCTCTATATCAAAAATGCCTTCAGCTGAGGCATACAAAGATGATACAAAAAAATGTCCATATATCTATACAAGTATAAACTGTCTAGATTGGTACTCAAAATGATACATCATCGATACAATGTGCCATAAAAAAAGGGGCAGGCATCAAAAAGAATCAATCCTTCATCATGAGGCATCATCAAAATAAAAGTATACGAAACTATACATAAAAAACCAGCCTTCATAAGAGGCATGTGTACAAACAATTTGTACAACAAAAATAATGTGGAGCTCAACCACAACTCTCGCCCTCACCGGGCCTCCTAGTTCTATCACCTGGTTGACAGAACAATGGTGGCTAAGATGGCCCCGATCCAGTCAGCTACTCTGGCATAGGCTGCTTAACTGATCTCATTGAATGGCTTGATCTCTGTGACCAAAAGCCTATCATGCTCATCTCTAACTGTCGAGGCAGTACCACTCGCTACTCTGAGGAACTACCCTAAAATAGGTAGTCCTATAAAATAAATCCTCACCACTGAGCCTCGTAGCATCATGTATCAACTCAACATCTCTAGAGGCGAGGGCTGCCTGAAGGGAAACATCGCGCTCGCCTATCACTCTACCTAAGTCGGCCTCAACCTATCTCAAAGAGGTAGCCTCTTGATCTTTCTTTGCAGTAACAGTATGCACCTTGGCTCGTGCTTGATCCCTCTGTGTAAGAAGGCCCTACGACTGTGTGTATACATGATCCCTCTAAGCAACAACCATCCACACCTGAGTCTGGGACTGGTATAGGAGGCTCAATATCTGAGCCCCATGTGTAGTCTTCTCTCCCATCTAACTCTGCCATGCCACTCTGTCATCTCCTGGGCTAGCCTGGGCCCGAGCCTGATCTCACCCTAAAAGTAATGTGACAATATGGGTCCAGACCTCATCATGCTCCGTTGTAACAGTCATACCAGCCTCAGGCCTCATCCCTCTCTACTCTAGCTTTGTCTCTCTCAGCTAAATCTTGTTGCGGCTGCTGTTGTATTGTGGCTATCTGTGCCACTGGTTGTGGGTTGTCTGTGCCACCAGGACTGGTCCCTAGGGTGCTTTGGATGACTGACCCTACTCTACGACCCTCACTCTAGGAGGCTGAACTAGGCCCTATGGCCTCGGTCCTTGTGCCTGTGTGGCACCTTGCCCATCATGTGGAATGCCATCAAAAGGATCTGGCCCCACTGCTATCTCTCTTCTCAGATCCATGTCAAATCTCTATAGGTGGGTGAGCACCTGCTGCCCAGGCCTCCTCTGGGATAGTGAGACGTTGGGGTAACACAGTGGCGTACCAAGCTGCATAGTTTGTTGTAGTCCCCGCGTCCCGCACCTTTTGTGCTAGGTCCCATGCCTGTGGGACCACCTGTGTGAAACTTACCCTTGCTCGGACCACCGGTATGCGAGGCCCCATGGTATGCCTCTCTAAATATCTGCATGCATACCATATATCCGGCTGTAGGACCCCCCTATACTCTGCCAAGCTACTGCTGGCACCTGTCAACTCAGTAAAACTCTATAATGTAGCTACGGTTGCCAATGATAAAGTGCTCTACTGAGCACACACTGAGCTCTATGGCATCCTCTAACCACTGGAAATGTCTATAAGGCCGCCAAATAATATCTATCTCTGGCAGCTCGTCAAACTCTCTCCTAAATCTGAATAGGCTACCTAGATTATCGCGTACATCACAACCAGTTGATACCCACGCCATGTAAGATGGCTCCTTGGGGTCTCGGAAACGTAAAGTGCCCACAGGGTGTCCGATGGCAATATGGTCCCATGACCAAATCTATAGTAAAGAGGCTGGACCCATGGTCTTCTGACCGTGGTAAGTAATCAAATGTAAATCCCAATATAAGTGGGCCAAAATGCACTGTCCCCAGTAGTATCTCTTGCCACTAAAAATGTTGTGTACTAAAGGTAATAGTCATCTTGGGAACGACGTCCTTGTCTTATCAGTGAGTAAGAACCCACTGATAAGAGACATAATGTAGAGAGGTCATCGATGCAATGAAGGGTTGGAAATACACTCGTGCAAAGCTATGGTCATACCATCATGTGGTATGCCATCTACATCAAAAATATCACTACATACTACTCTGATCAACCTTACACCAGATCTATACTCAATCAAGGTGCCTATGATCAGCATGCAAAGGATCCAAAATATGTCCTCAAAGGTCACAGTCATCTCCCCTGTAGGTAATGTGAAATACTGACTCTTGCTATGCCATCGCTTGGCTAGCGCAGTCAGTAGGCCACGGTCTAATGTAATGGAGGGCATCGGAGACACGGGGTCTAGCCCCACTACCTCGAGGAGTATAGCCATGGCACGCCGATCTCGCTGGTGCATACTCCCCTCTAGCTCTGCTATCCGGGAGTGGCACTCCCGTGTCTGTAAAACTAGCAACCACCTCTACAAAATATCAAATCACTCGTCAGTTACTAGCATTTCTTCTAAAAATCTATCTATCATTTTAGGGTTAACCCAAACATCCTAAAATTTCTTCTAAGTGTCATCTTTTTGACATTTTTCTATCTATCCTCCACCGGTCTGGGACGCCTGCGTGCCCTTTCGGGCATGTGGGCCTCCTTTTGGGCATGTGCGCATGCGCGTATTTGTCTTCTAGCACTTACGCCCCTATTTGGGTGCTTGCACTCCCTTTTTGGCATGTGTGCCACACATTCAGTGCTTGCACCATCATTTCTATACTTGCACTTGTGCGCATGTGCCCCCTAGTGTGTGCACCCTCCCTTTTGTGTGTGTGCCCTACTTTTCACATGTGGGCCCCCTTTCCTGTGTGTGTGTGTGCGCGCATATGTGTTGTGTGTGCATGTGCGCGTGGGTGTGTGCAACTCATGCATGTGCGTGCGCGCATGTGTGTTCTGGCACATGCACGCTAAAGGGATGCTTGTGCCTACACACATGCGCGCCAACGCGACTTCCTAGGGCTAGAAGCTAAATTTAGAGCATTAATGACTGAAATTAACGAGTAAGGGTTCGATACTCATGAAGGGGTCATCGTCTGTGTGTCGCTGGTACCCTCAGACTGCATCTACGCGCCTCACTCGGTCTCATGCGATCACCATTGTCCTCGTCACTATCAGAGCCTCACAGTAAAAAATTCTAAATGGCTCAGTTAAAATGAATTGTTCGCGATGTTTTTCCCCCCCTAGGTGGGGTATATTAACCCGTTTTTCATCGTCGGGGGGCCTGGAGGCCCGTTTCGATCACTTTTTTCTCCTCTGTTCACCGTGGAATAATTAGTTTCATTAAATAATTATTTTTCTCTTATTTTTCATCGTATCGGGTCATTTTTCGCTGTCTGATACCCCTTTCTTCTCCCTCAAACAATTTTATTGCTCCTAGGTGATTTTTCTTCTTATCCACACTCTCGTAAATAATTTTTTTTATTAATTTTTCCACTAAACAAGGACATTTTTGTCACTTGTTTCTTTTTTTTTTCTTCCACCTAGGGCACTTTTTGTTGCACCAAGGCTCCGCCCTCGTTCTATTTCTTGTATTTTCTTCTACTATCCACTACATTTTGGAAAAATAGAAAAATAAAAACAATATATATGTCAAAAATCCAAAAAAAATTAGGGCAAATTTTTTCACAAAATCCTAAAAAGTAAAAAACCTACAAAAATGGTAACTTGCTTATTACGACTGAAACTTGTGTCTTGTGCATGGTATTTTCTCTGTATCCTATTGGTTTGTCTCACATCTTCCCCGATTAATACGACTCACGGATTGTCAAATTCACAACCATTCACAAAGCTAGCTGCTGGCTTCATCGGTACTCTAGGGCACATTTGTTGCCTGGTGCTATTTCGTTGCGCACAACGCTTTCTTGGACCCCGTGTCCATTATCATTTCCCCTTGCATATGTCCTTGCTCGGGGCATTATTTTTAACCCTTGTCATCAATCACGAACTTGTCGATCTCTTTAGCACTAATAACAAAACATTTGTACAATTTTCTTGACCATTGTTGGGTTGGGTATGTGCATTCGTACGTGTTTTCCCTGTTAGATGAGCTTGTTTCCTTCTTGTATTGCATTGCATTGTTGTATGTTGCGTGAAGTTGGTATTTTCAGTAATGGAAAATTGTTCATAGTATGGCTTTTCATGTCATTCTACCTTTGTCGTATGCTTATATTTTTCATAAGGACCGATGACGTAGCTCTTGTGGTAATATGATGACATCAAAATTGTTCCAATACACAGCAGCTAGAGGGTAAGCTCTTCTTTCCCCTCCTCCATATTTTTCTGCGTCACTTTCTTCTCACCCCTAATCTTCTGTCTCACCGGGGCATCTTGCCTCTTCCCATTTTTCGATCGTTGATCATCTTCTTTCATCACCCCATCAAAACTCGAGGGGGCATCTCTCCCTCCTACTAATTTTTCTTCTATCCCTTCAAAATTTTCTTCCGTCTACTATCTTTGAAGTGGCGTCACTTATGCCACCCCAAAGAGGGGAAAATTTAGACACCTATAATTATGCCCAAGCAATTTAAATATTTAAATTGCGCTAATTATCCCCTTTCTCGCAAATCAACGACATATTGTCAAAAGTGCTTATATTCCCTCTTATTTTTGTTAATTAATTATAATACATTAATTGATTAAGTCGTCTATCCAACAAATACCCTAATTAACAACCTTCCGTTAATAAATCACCCCTTCTACCTAGACTAATTAATTATTATTAATTAATTAGCTTTCCCTTCCATTTAACCAATAAATCAATATTTAATTGATTTAATCCCCTTCTAATAGCCTAAATCATACTAATATTCCTCTAATTAGCTTCTATAAGCTTACATCTACCTATTAGTTAATCACCTTTGATTAATTAAAGCACCCCTCCAACTCCCATGACTTGCTAAGCATAAATTAAACCCTTCTAAAGTAAGGTTACCTTTTATAAAGCAACCTTATCCATTCCTAATCATGTTTTACCTTTATCCCACATGCAAAGGGATGAAGTGTTTCCTTTATCCATTGGGCTATATAAGGATCCCTCCTTCTACCTTTATACCTACACCTAAACTTCTTAAGAGAGCAAATGCAAAGCATATAACAAAGAGACTAAGAGCTTGCCTTTTGTTTTCTTGAGAGGTCACCATTGTTAAGAGCTAAGCTTCCTATTCTTGCATTCTTTAAGGATCAAACAAGCAATTTTTGATTGCCATTGGAGCTAAATAGGTCCATTCATTCTTGTTGGTAATCTAGGAGAGTAGAAATTTTAAATAGCATGCTAGTTTTGATCTTATGTTTTCAAAGTTATGATGTTAGTTTAGATCTTGTTTAGCTCTTTATCCTGATGGTGCTTAGGCTTTGTCTTAGCTAGATTATAGAAGTATTTTTAAGTGGTAGTTTTTGCTTCATTTAATTTAGCTTAAGCAAAGTACACATGCACATAGCGTCAACATAATTCATGTAGATCCACCATGTTCAAAACCGTTAGTTTGTCACTTTTAGGTGCAAGTTTTCTTATGAATGCAACATTTGAATCCTTTCAACATTTTTAAGATCCAAGTCTTAACTTCAATACCAGGTTGATTAGTTATACCATTATTCTATTCTCTTGCAAGCCCCTTTAATGACAATACAACCATGGCATTCTTCCAAGCCTCATCCACTCACATCTAGTGAAATAATTTTCTACCCACCTTAGGTGGTCCTCGTATCTTTGCCATCATATTCAAGAAATTCAATTTTAGTAAACATTTTCCCTTCTTCCATTAGTACATGATTAAAGATATCATAGTGAGATTTGGAGGTCATATTTGTAGGATTTTAAATGTTCTTAACTTCTCACAAAACTTGGCTCAAAATCAATCTTCAAAACAGGTAGTAATCTCTCTTTACAAGGTATCAAGAGTGTCAACTTCTTGATGAGACTTATTAAATCCTTTCTTTTGATTTACTTGGGCTCAAGTGCTCAATTTCAAAGCTTTGGTCAATCCTACTCAAGGGGAAAGCTTTAGTCTAGTGGTGATATCACTATTAAAGCAACAACCTTCCATATAGTAACTCAACTTGTAAGATATAATTTGCAACAACAAAGTATTTAGACATAATAGTAAATAGGCTTTCCTATAATTGATTAAACTAAATCAGTAGAAGGTATCAAGCCCAAACCCTTATTAAATCTAGGTGAAAATATAAGACATGATTCTGAAGGCTAAAATTTACTTCCCACAACCTAAAATTATGTGCAAATTCCACCTGCCATAGTCTTAGTGACCCATAAATCCCATGACAGTGTCTTCACTACATATTGCAAACGAAAATTACAAGCAACATAACATGGTAGGCATATGGCATAGCCCTCAACATGAGCCTTTTGAGATGTTTTATGCCTCTTTAATGCAACAATTTTTCAGTCTTTCATGTCCTTTGGATTCATGAGAAGGCAATTAAATTACTTCTCTCCATTTTTTGCAACTCTTCATTTGCACTTGTATAGACTCATGTAACACCTACTATTTAATCCTTGTTAGCGTTTGGTCTTTTCTCTTATCAGACCAAGAAGATCACCATCCATTTTGTCGTTAATATGTTTTATTATCCTCCTTAGGCCTCATTCGATAATGTGGGCTTTCATTACTAGGGATAATTTTTCAATAAAAACATCAAATGCCATATCTAATGGTTGAGGATTCAAGGATGTTTTCTTCATAGCATTGATGCTGTAAGAGGTAGGAATAGAATCAAATATGAGGATTAGGAAGAGGAGACATAGGTTCTATTGCGAAAAATGAACCCAGATGACCTTCTAACAAAGTTGAGAGATAGACTAACTCAATTAGTCAATAATGAAGGATCAAATCCAATCTTGACATAGATGCAACAATTGTGCAACACAAGAAATTTAGTCTGTGAAAATTAGTTGATTTAGCTAAAATTATATGACCATCAGGCATACCTTGCAATTTAAACATAAACAGAAGTGGTTTTTTTTATCCTTGAAAACAGTTACCAAGCCATAACTACTACTGGAGGACTTTTAAATGTAAATGTAGATATTTCTGTTTTCCAAGTTAGAAAATATATAAATATTTTTCATTTGAGAATTATTATATTTCAGTTTCTAATTCAAATTTGCTAATAGATTTGTTGATTTCAAAACATCTATCTAATAACTACCATTGCTACAATGGATAGAGTGTATGGAGAGGAACTTCAAGTAAAATTTTGATGGAATCATCAATGAGAAGTTGTGTTCCTTCACAAGCTCAACATCACAATATCAACTAGAACAACTAGACTTTATATCAATGCATGAATCTGATCAAAGGATTTCAATTATCGAGTTTTCTCCACAAATTCAAAAGGTTATTTCAGTCAAAGAAGATGAATATTCAGAAACTAAAATCTAGATCTACATTCACAAGCTCAAGCAATCTTTTAGAATAAACACAAAAAAATATTAGGCAAAGATACATTTTGTCATTTCAAATCATTTCATCCAAATGGAGGCATAAAATTAAATTCAGGAAGCCATGAAGGTAATTTACTGATTTTGCAGTATTGGAGGAGTCTAATTCTAGGTCTTTATTTGGTGATAATTCTTCAAAGATCGCGTCCTCCACTATCTATGGGTGGTAAAGCCTATAACATATTGACATTATTCCATATACTTTTGTCATGCGTGAGACATGGAAGGTATTGTCTACTCGGGTTCTTGTCGATAGCTCAAAGACCAATATGGTTAATTCACAAACTCTTTTTCTCAATAGTATTTCTTTGCAGCACATTCAGATTAAACATAAAAAATACCCTTGATTAAATACCTAGAACTAAGAACATGATTTGAACTTACAAAGGATCTCAATGGACATTTGGTGGACTATGACAAAGCTCTCACTACACATTCAGTGGTCCGTGATAGATAGTTCAATGTGCATTTGATGAATCTTCCATAGGGCCTTTAATGATTAAGAACAATCATAGGGATAGGTTGATATATCTCAAAGATGGGCATAGCATAAGCAAAAGGCTACCACTCATGATATAAAAATATGCAAATGTATGGAAGTATTCATGTTTAGTTCAAATAAATTAGTTCGCAAATGTACAAAAGGCTACCACTCATGATAGAAGATTTGCATATGTATATGTACAAATTTGTAACAAATTTGAAATGTAGAGATATAACCTTTAGATGTAACGCTTCATCTATATTCCTAAACTTACAAAATCAATCACACCTCTTATCAACATCAACTATAAAAGTAATGACTATCCCTCTAAATCAAATAACATATACCATTCAGTGTCCATATTGCATTGTATACATGCGATTGCTAGTTGACTAAAGGCTAATAAATTATGAGAGACAAGGTAATGGATGTGAAGGCTTTTCCCAAAGTGGATAAAGAAATAACAAAAGGCAAATAAAACAAGGCCATGATATGGCAAATCCTGCCGAAGATGAGCACTAAAAGCAATTTTGTGTCCTTCAAGCAAGAATAAAACATGAAACAAATTGTTTTCAGTTTAGGTGACAGTTCAAGCAACATTTATGACATTGACTTCAGTGAGAGGGGTGATGATAAATGGCACCTGATCTTATTGTTCTCATATTTTTTAAGAGCATGCAAACACATATTAGAATTCCAAATCAGAGTGCATTTATTCATTACACTAATATTTTGTAGATATTGTTTCTTCTGCAACCTAGTTGCATGATACCATTCCCACCGTGCAACATGAAGATCCTACCATGGACTACAACAATAAATCTGTAAGAGCGAAGCTCAGAAAAACTTACTAAAAAATAAATACAACCAACAATAATATTAATATGGAAAAAAAATTCATTCTATTAAAATGCACATGGGTGCCTATTAAATAGCATATACAAAGATGATTTCATAGCTAAAAAATATTTTGGCAACCCAACAATAAGAAATACGTTAATCCCCACAAATGAAGGAAAAATAACCACATACATAAAACACCCCCGTATGCAGGACTGGCCTTTGAGAGTTATCCAAGTAAGGGAATTGTGTAGCGATGTTGGGATACAATTTTGTGAAGGAGGATAAGAGATCAGAGACAACCTTGATGGCATCGTCATAGTGCTCTTTCATTACCTCAAAATCAAAATAAAGTGGTCTATGTAGAGTCCTAGAGACCAATTTGTTGCATACGGTGGAATAGGCGTGACTGTCTCATGAGAAAATCCATGTCTTTTGTTATAGTGATGTCGCAACAATAACAGGTACAAACCAACCAATGAAAAAGTGTTAATAAGTGATGGTTTCAAATATATCAATGGTGGATAATCTTCTGCAAACAACATTGATGTACACAAGTTTGTTTGGTCTAGTATATCTTAGAGTTAATCGTTCCCACTCAACTTTGGAACACGCCTTTTAGCGCAATTACGAAAATGCAAATACACTCTTGCTGACACCAAAATTAACTTCAAAAAACTGCTTAACATTTTATATAGAAAGTATTTCGTAAAACTAGATGTATACTTATCCCAAGGGACAAGGCACAAAAGTTATGCAATGCATTAAATAGTTGTTTAATAGCTGTGTACAGTACATTAGTAACATATTGGGCACGACCCATTCAGTAATTTCAAAGGTGATATTTATGTCTCCTATTAAACTGTTGCGTGCCCACTAAACTGCTACGTTCTTCTTACATGATACGCTGGAAATTCCACTAAACTTCCAGCTAAAATGGCTTCGGCATTGACAACCGATCTATCAAGAAAATTTCTAGGCAGAAAAAATTATTGTTGATCATATTTTAAATTTCAAATTTCAGAAGAGAGGAACCGTTATATTTTGCAGAAAGTATCAGACGAGCAAGAAATCTCTGCATATATCTATTTTCGGTGAAGGAACTCGTTCTGCTGATTTTTAAACATGTAATAATAGTCTGTGCGTTAGAACCAATGCTTTGTTGAATCCCATGACCCCAGCTATTCGAGAGCTCTATTTATCCGATCTTAAGTTTCCCAATGACCAGTAAAATCCCATCTTTGAGCAGTTCCACAAAACTTTCATTACAGCCGCTGACTTGGTAAAGAAATGTGAAAATTCCCACCCTCTTTAACTTCATCGCAAATTATAGGTATGTTTTTGAGATCCCGAATCC
Organism: Taxus chinensis; assembly: GCA_019776745.2. Lineage (NCBI taxonomy): Eukaryota > Viridiplantae > Streptophyta > Pinopsida > Cupressales > Taxaceae > Taxus > Taxus chinensis. The sequence continues at coordinate 54,604,100 of CM034147.1, forward strand.
ACCTTATTAGTGTCCTCCTAACTGAATCCTAGCATTTTGGATCCTGTTAACACACTCATAATTAATATCTGAGAATAATTATCTGCACAACCAAAATCATATCCACCTTCAGTTTAGAAAAGGCCAAAAAAGTTTCAACAATCGCAAACCCTAATACTTGAAAATGAAATATTACTCACTTACGAGGGAACTAATCAAGTCGATGGGCGAGTGGCGGCGGAGCTGTGCTTGACCAGAATGGTTTACATAGCTTGGCTGAGGACTCAGGGATAGATGGAAACCAAAAAAACATCATTTTGGGTCATTTTGCAAACCAAAATAAAATCTACCTTGAAATGTTTGGCACACACAATTTCTTGCACTGATATTTATGAGGGCAAAGAAGGACAGGCAAAGGGCAGCCCGTATATTTCCAGACCCCATATTTCATTCTTTGCGGGGTTGTACACTACTACATCGAATCCCACAGTGATATATACAACGAATATATCTCCGCCAGGATAGATTTTTTCAAGAGCACGAGAAGCACAAACATAATGGGGATTTCCTTTGGCTAGTATGGTTTTCACAGACTCTGTGAATACAAATGTTACAAACCCAAACATTCTCTTCCGCAAGTAGGGTATTCTTACATCTTGTATAGACCCATAAGTCCTGTGATTGAAACAATTAATATTACTGCAATTTGTCATCACCAAATCCCCCTTTATAGTAGTTACAAACTCTGAACAAAATCCGTTCTCTTAGTTCAGATCAAGGAATACTCTTCCTACCTAAAATAATTTGATATATCTTCCTCTGTGAAGGTTCTTTCACCAGGAAAAGCCAAGTAAATTTGACGAGATCCTGCAATCACATATTAATGGATTAGTAATGTATTGAAAATACAGAGACGCATACCCTGAAGATGAAAATCAAAATGGAAAAGAACCGTAACCTGCTTGTTGTCTGGGAAGAGGAGCAATCACTATCAATAAAGTTGAGCAAGATAGGCTATGCAGCAGAACCTTGAGCCCCGTAACCACACCTTTGGTGTCATGCATAGTGGTTGTCATTAAAGCAAGGCAGGACAATATTTTTTCTCCCATCTACAGTGCCAAATAAAGGGGCAGACCAATAGAATGTAAGATAAGTGATATTTTTAAATTGTAAAAGAAAAATTATTTTCAAAAAACTATAATGTACAAATGAAATATTCCACATGTGAAAACTATATCCATGCCTTTCGGCAGGATAATAAAATCCTTTTGATATGTATTCAATTTGGTAGTAATTGAAAGAGAGACCCGAAATTCCACACATTAATATACCTAACCATTGGCCATTGACGGGTGACGGAACTTAAGCTTCAAATGTCAATTAAGTATTGGTGGAAAAAAACAAAGAGCATGAGGAACCTCCACTCGTAAAGGTGGCGGACATCTCCGATAATGATACGATGTCCACCGAGCGCGTTACAAATGCAATTGTGATTCGCAACGAGGAATACGGACGTCACGGAATGGGATTTTATGTCACATCGTTCAAGATTCCGATGAATTTCAAAAATATTCTTGTCGATTTTATTATACTGTTCAAGAACAACCAGAATAATGGATACCATTTTCTCATAGACGTGTATCATGCGGGGGTTAAATTTGATGGTCACCTCTATCCGTCATGATTTTTTTGGGGTGACGGTTGCCTTACTAATATCACCTTGCACATGATGTTTATTTTTTATTTGTGACTTTCATTTTTTTTTAGGTTTGAGGTCTCTATATTCTAATTACCCTAATGTTTAGCCCATCTTCATATTCTTTCAACTAAACTAAATGTATTATAAATTTTATTTTATTTTGGATTCAATGATACATGACATAATGTATGATACCCACTATTCAAAACATGATATTTTGAGTTGAAAAATCCATACTTTACTAGTATAGTGATATTTCACATGGTAGAAGACATGATATATGTTACCCACTATTCAAAATGTTATATTTTGATTTGAAAAATATCTACTTTACTAATATAGTGATATTTCATATGATACAATTTAACTTCTTTGTTTCTCCTTGTATTATTGGAGCATGATATCAAAAAATTTATAACTCTAAACTTTGACAGAGGTACATAGTTATACCTATTGGAAGAGGATATCTACCAGACAAGTGCCATTTTGAAGCAAATCTTCATTATGCAAATGTAGAAATCCAGACTCCACACACTTCTAATTAACCATTAACAAAACGTTTTGTCATACACCCATAATATCACTAGCTTGTTGTAGCTTGGATTCATTTGAAACAATTGAACCTTACATTTTTAACTTTCAAGGTCATTGGCCCGATGGGCATTCATGTCTTCTTCAACACATTTCAAGTTGGAAGACCAGGTGGCAGTTGATGATGATGAATCCATTAATCAGACTAGAAACGGTGATGTAGTTGAGCCAAAACCTGTTGATGTTGTTCATATCAATATAGGAAATAACGTCGATATAGGAAATTAAAAAAAACTAGCAAATAACAAGTAATTTTACTTATAGTTCTTACTTATTACAAACTAATAGAAGGGATCTCTCTTTGTCGGATCTACATTACCACTATTATAATTGAGCCTTCTCTTTTTCCTTTTGCAGGTATGAGATTTGCACATCATAGCGTAGAGCAATTTTTACAATCAGAGGTGTGTCATGTGAGCCCCTGCATCTGTGTTTCATAAGGAACTCTTCGTGAAGTGCCATTCACCCTAACCAATTGCCCCAGACTAATATAATTTCTCTTCTTAAAATATTCAATTTATGATATCATAATCTCAATCATTTTATCGACACCATTAGTAGTTATCTTACGCAGATTTGTCTCTCCCTCTGCAGGTGAATGTGCAGAGGGTGCTAAGGCATTACAAAGTTATGCGATTACATTTCATTTGCATTTTTTTTTGCATGATATGTTCATGCATAATATTTTAATTTAGTATCTCAAGTATATTTCAAGCAATTTTTACTAACTAGCAAGATATTTTCACATTCCCGGGCAACATTGTACTAGTGGACCAATGGGAACTAGTAAGTGGTAAATGGGCAGTGGGTAGAATGTGGATGGGGAATAGTGGTTATAACTCGCAAATCACAGAACTGATAGTAAATTTCTTGAGCCACCCGCTTTGACCCTACACCTCCAATGTTTGCTACTCTATAGGCTACAGGCCTACGGTCTAGCTGTTTTATTTTATTTAATGGTAATATTAACAATAACAAATTAATAATGTCATCCAAGTTTGATGACACTTCGCAGTATTAAATATGTTAATTAGTATGCCTCTTCACAACTCAACACCCCACTCTTTGTAAATCGCACCTTCCAAGTCTTGACTCCCGAGTCATTACTTACAATATTGGAACTGTATGAAAATTGAAGAATAATTGAATTTGAAATGCAAACATCAATATGATAGGTTTGAAAAAATGGCGCCCATCCTATGCTACAGTTGAAAATCTAATTTAACCGTAAAATACGTCTAAAAACACAAAAAACATGTAAACAAACGTCAAATTTAACCCCATGCGTGTATGATTACATTGTAGTTTCATTATCGTCAAATGGAGATGATGTAAATGGTGTTTTTCTTTAAGTGTGTGATCAAAGTAGTCGATATCAATTTTTGTTTGGATTATATTTGTGGACATATACCGCCTTTGATTTGATGGGTGAGAGTCTGAGTATCCCAATATATATATTGAATTTATCATTTATAGGAGAATGAGAAGAGGGTGTCCAAGGAAATAATGAAGTCAATCTACGCACTGAGATTTATTAGAAAAATAAGACAGAAATGGACAACACGGAATGGTTAACTCCTTTTTTCCTTTTATCCCAATCCCAATCTCATGCAGGTTGAGATATTTACAAAGATAACTCATCTCCTACAAAAATGTTCTTCTTTTTATGAAACCCAGCCACAATATAAAGAAGGGAAAAAACACCATCTAAACACTTCTACAACTTGAACTCTTATATTAGTCACACTTCATAATTGTATTTGTCTTATTAATATTGTTTTTTTCCTAACTGATCGATAGGCCTTTCTAAAGTTAAGATTCTTTGATAATGGCTTTTCTATAGTCAATGTCGTCTCATAGTTTAAAAAAATACTTTGTGATAAAAATAAAAAAGAACCCAAGATACAAATTTAGATGCTTCCTCTTTTGCTAACATGGCAGGTGGATCTTTCAGTTATAATCAAATCCATCCAAAAAGATGTGCGCTATGATCAAAACAATATATTATGATATGTGAAAACTGAGAATTGAAGAGGAAACTTATAGGCTGTGTGTGACCTGTGAGCACTGAGAATTGAATAGGAAACCTGTAGGTTGTGTGTGACCTGTGAGCATTGAGAGTTGAATAGGAAACCCATGAGCATTGAGAGTTGAAAATGAAACCTATGAGCATCAAGAGTTGAATAGGTTGCGTGTGACTTGCGAGCACTGATAATTGTGGAAAATAAGTTGTGAGAAGTGTATGAAATGAGTGTAGGAGGGGGTATTGCTAGGGTTTGGGTTTTAGGACACGTGACTAGAAAAGTTAGGGAAATAAAAAGACTTTAAAGATGGCCGAAAACGAGACTTTAGAGACGGGCGACAATAAGACTTTAGAGACGAGAAACAACAAGACTTTAGAGACGGGTGACAACAAAACTTTAGAGATGGGTGATAAAGACTTTAGAGATGGGTGACAGTAAGACTTTAGAGATAGGAGATAACAAGACTTTAGAGATAGTAGACAACAAAAGATGAAGACGGGTGACAGGAACTTTAGAGATGGGTGATAACAAGACTTTAGAGATGCGCGACAACAAAATATAGAGACAGACGACATAAAAAAATAAAGACGGGCGACAACAAAAGATAAAGACAAGCGATAGCAGAAGATAAAGACGAGCAACAAGAACTTTAGATATGAGTGACAACAAGACTTTAGATACAGGTGACAACAAGAATTTAGGGATGTGCAAAAAAAAATATTGAGACGGGTGATAGAAAAAGATAAAGACAGGCGACAAAAAAATATAAAGACATGGGATGAAAAAAGATAAAGAAGGGCAACAAGAACTTTAGAGACGGATGAAAACAAGACTTTAGAGACGAGAGACAACAAGACTTTAGAGATGGGCGACAACAAAATATAAAGATGGGAGACAACAAAAGATAAAGATGGGCGATAACAAAATATAAAGACAGGTGACAAGTGTTATGTTTGTGGAGCCTATTTTCATGTTAGAGTGTGGTACACCTTCTATGTGTTACAATCGGGTATTTTTACGGTGGTCCCCCGAAGCAAATTTTCATGGATGGTTTATTAACCCATGGGTAATGGGTAACCGTTATGGGCTGTTTTTGGGCCCATGGTTTTTCAGTACCCATTATTTTGATACCCACGGTTTTTTGCCCATGGTTTTGATACCCACAGTTTTTGCCCATGGTTTTGATACCCACATTTTTGTATCAAATTGCTTAAGCAATTGTCTATTTATATGGTCTTATGCATATGATACATAGACAAGTAAATGTATTGCAAATGTGCTTTGAATTCGGGTGTGAATTCTGTAGAGTTTGTTGAGCATAGCTCCAAACGGATCTGGGTATTGTATTGAGAGAGTGGAGGCTTGTAATAAAATCTGAGCAAGTGATTCTTGGTGGACGTAGCCCAAATTGGGTGAACCATGTTAAATCTTGTCTCTCTGTGTTGTGTTATTTATTTTGCACTTTTATTTGAGATCTGTAATATTTTCTGCATATTAGTTTCTATTGTTGTGATTTTGTAAGGGATTATTCCTCATATTTTATCTCTTATTTCCTAACAACAAGAACTTTGTTGTCGTGCGACATGTAACTTTCACAAACCCTGGAAAATTCACCTATGTCGCAAAAGTGGTTCCAAGAATATTAGCCAGGGAGTTTCCACCTCCAATTTCCAAGAGGCCTCTTAAAATTATCCTTGGTGAAGACACCACTAAGTTTCAATAAATGCATCTTAGGGATAAAATTGTAGGGAGGAGGGTTGCAAACACTTTACGCACGTCGATTTTTGATAGGGTTCGCAACTTTTAAAATGGGGACTTGCATAACAAGAAAACCTCATATGTGGGTGGACCAATCTTGTATATTCGATTTTTCCTATTTTCGGGTTTATGTTAAATGATAGATGCAAATGGGTAACATAAGGAAGGGAAATGAAAAATAAATATTTCTTTATTTCTCTTCAGGGATTCATAGGGATGATGCCATACACACCGTTGTAGCTCTACTAGATGATGGATGCAATAGTTTAACACAATGACATTACTTGTAAAGACAAACTAGAAGTATCACTACTACCAAATGTTGTTATTTGTTTGATTTATAATTTTTTTTTTGGAAAGTTTCGCTTGATGTTAGAAAAAAGGCTATTGATTTGTGTCGTCAAAATGACTTTTTTTTAAGTCAAATAAAATTCCTCCAAAATAATAAATATGCCTTTTTTAATTTTATTTTTTATTCCCCTTTTGTTTAAAATTAAATATCCTCGAATATAAAAATATATTCTTTCAACACAAAGTTTAAACAAAAGAGAAGTTTCTAAAAATTTAAGAGAAAATTATCTTGCACAGGTGCCATAAAAAGAAGAGCGCATTATCAAAATTTGTTCTAGGTTTCGAATGCACCAAATATATGCTATCCATAGCTGCTACAGTGAGGGGGAAAGCTCTACAAACATGTTTTCCATTTGACATCCAACTCATTCCAAATGCCGTTTTGGCATGAATGGTCTTGCCAACGAGGAGAGCTGAGTGAATTAATAAACTAGCATAGATTAACAAACAGGGACAGAATGGTATATACGAGTCAAGGCCATGTGCATGCTTGCTCCAACAATACAAATAACACAGAGTTGTGTAAGCCAAAAATCTTCACAGGGACCGAAAAGGGGTGGAAAGTCTCAGTTAAAACACCATATAGCTATGCAACAATGTGAGGAGAAGATTGGAGAATAAAAATGAATGAGAAAAACCTGTGCTATGAGAGAAAAATTAAGAATGAAAATGTATGCAACACCTTGAGATGATACCAATTTTGGGCTAGATAATGGACTGTATAATAATGAAACTAAAACTTTGTATTCTCATTAGTTGAAATCAACGAAGAAGATTAGAAATAAATAAGCCAATAATGGCGGTTCACTTCACATTTAAAGATGACACTCCAACTGCCTATGTGAACTTAAAAGAGTATGAGTTGCAAAACAAAAGCTCTCCTAATAAACGCATGAAATTATCTAATAAATTGTTTGCAATAATATTATTAACTCATTGTCTAAAGCAACAATTTGTATGTACTAGCAATAGTACCTTTGGTGCTATTAACAAGGTGATATGCCTCTTAATTAATTAGGATTATATTTTTTTAAAAGTTATTATTAATTTTAAAAAATAAACTTTAAAATTAATAAAAAAAATAAAATGGTGAAAGAAATTAAAAATTTACAAAAGGAAAAAAACATTAATTAAAATTAATTACAATTAAATTTTTTTGATAAAAATTTAAAATTAATAAAATTTCTAATTTAAAAAATGATAAAAAAATTAAAATTGATTAAAATTAGAAATTTATAAAAATAAAAATAAATTTAATCAAAAATTTAAATATTAATAGAAATTAAAATTTAATAAAAAACATAATATAATTTAAAAATTAAAAATTAAAAGTAATTGAATTTGATAGAAATTAATGTTATGATTTATCATCTCACCAAAAGCTCGAACTAGTGGTGGAGAGGGGTCTCATAGTGTTAACTCGCTGCTACACCAACAAACCTCCACACGATGGAGCCAAATGCTATTATTTTTGGGTTAGATTCGAATGTAGAAATAATAAAATATAACACACTAATAAAACACCGAATATAAAAATATTGCAATGTAATTCATTCGGGATGTATTATTCATATAGAGATGGAGTTTTTATACAAATGCTTGATCCTATTACCCAGGAGTCAAGTCTTATCCACTAATCTATCCAACTATCTCTAATCCCTCATATCTCTCACTCAACTTCTAATATCTCTAGAGATAATCTACGTGTGTTATTATCACAACTCACCAATATAATTAAACTATTACAAAATTATATGATTTGTTTATATGAAAACTCATATATTACAAATACACACATAAATAATGTTCACAATAACATATAAATTTCCTAACATTCACCCCCTTAGTGTGAACATGGGTGAGTTCTGTCTAGTACCTGCTCATGTTCTACAATCTGATGGTTTTCAAAGAGTACCATCAACTCCAACATGTTTTCTAGTGGAACCATTAACCACTCTGTATGTGATTTTTGAAAAGATTTACAAACTCCCAAATTAGTTTTCTAGTGGACCACCAACCACTTTCATAGCAGCGTAAACGTTTCCCCTTACATTCAAGGGAAACTATAAGAAATATCACTCACACAAGAGCTCACTTAAATTACAAGATTGAACAAGAATAAATCATCTGTTCTTATTACAACACACAATGAAAATTAAACACAACAAAAATAAATGTCACAAATTCATTGTGTGGCCCCTTCGCTTGTGGCTGGCGAGAGGTCATTGATTAACCTTCTTCCTCCGTTGCCTCCTTCCTCCATTTGAAACTGCTTAGTTACTCAAAAAATTGAAATGAAACTCAATATGAAATTTCCCCCCTCAATTTGAACTTGGTTGTCGCGTATAAGCGAAAAATGCGACCATGAGAAATATGAGCAACCTTTTTTTGCAATTTTCCTAATAATCACCTAAATGACACAAAAATGACTTAAAAATTTTTGACTCGAATTTAGACAAAAGACGATGAAAAAAACAATACAACAAAATAATTGAACTTAAGACGACTTTATGATGTTTGTAATGATCTACAAATAAAATTAACAAATAAACATAATATAAAAATGAAATAAACAAAACAATCAAAATAAAAAATATATAATAACTTTACAAAAACAACTTAGACTTACGTAACTAAACACTAAATAAGACTTGTTCCCTAATGAATTAACCGAGAGAGAAGAAATACCACGTTTTTTTTCTTCTTAAAAATAAACAAAAACCAAAACATGTGGACGGTAAAATAAATCAGAGACTAAAAAATAATGATCAAATGACTACATGGCTAGAAGGAAGGTACATGCAATCCATGTGGCATGACAAGTCTATAATCTCCCATGAAATGACCACGAATTGAATACCATGTGACAAAAGAAACATTTACAGAAACTAACTTATATAATGCAGGCTCGGTGAAATGCATTTTTCTCCAAAAATGTTATCTGGGTTCTTCTGAAATTTCTTCTATAGTTGTATTACCCATATTTCGTGAAACCTAATAAGTTTCAAAGAAACCCAAATCCTAGAACGAAAACTACAATCTATTCTTCAGACATATTTTCTTAAAAAATTCTCTTGCTCAATCACAGAAAATCCATTGTCAGGTTTGCGTACCTTCTCTGATACCAAATATTATTTTTGGGTCAGATTCAAATGTAGAAACAATAAAATATAACACACTAATAAAACACCGAATATAAAAATATAACAATTTAATTCATTCAAGATGTATTATTCATGTAGAGATGAAGTTTTTATATAAATGCTTGATCCTATTAACTAGGAGTCAAGTCTTATCCACTAATCTCTCCACCTATTTCTAATCCCTCATATCTCTCACTCAACTCCTAATATTTCTCTAGAGATAATCTATGTGGGTTATTATCACAACTCACCAATATAATTAAACTATTACAAAATTATATGATTTGTTTATATGACAACTCATATATTACAAATACACATAATTAATGTTCACAATAACATATAAATTTTCCAACATATGCAACCACTTGAGCCTTGAGCTCACCATGTATTCACCAAATTAGGCCCAACGACATTAGGAGATAACGACACTGAGAGTTCCCGGGAGGTCACCCATCCTAGTACTACTTCAGGTCAAGTGCGCTTAACTGTCTAGTTCTGATACCATGTATTCACTAAATTAGGCCCAATGACATTAGGAGGCAACGACACCAGGACTACCCGGGAGGTCACCCATCCCAGTACTACTCCAGGTTGGGAGGTAACATGGTATTAGAGCCAGGTAGTTAAGCGCCCCGACCTGGAATAGTATTAGGATGGGTGACCTCCTGGGAAGTCCCATTGTCGTTATCTCCTAATGTTGTCGGACCTACTTTGGTGAATACATGGTGGGCTCAGGGCTCACGTGGTTGCATCTGGTTCTATTGTGTGGAGGTGTGTTGGCGTAACAGCTGATTAACATGATGAGATCCCTCTCCACTACTAGTTCGAGCTTTTGGTGTAATGACAAATCATAACAATTAATAAAAAGTTAAGAAATAAGAAAAGTTGATGAAAAATAAGTTTTTTTATTAATTTATAAAAATTAATTAAAAAACTAAAAAAACTCGAAAATTAATAAAAAGTTAAAAATTCAAGAACTTTAATAAAATAAAACATTAATAAAAAATGAAAATTAAAAAAATAAAAGGTAGTAAAAATTTAAAATTAATGAAAATTGAAAATAATAAAATTAATAAAAAATTTGAAAAATAAATAAAAAGTCAATAATAAAAGTTGATGAAAATTATTATTTTTTTATTAATTTATAAGAATTAATAAAAAAGGTTAAAAATTCAAAAACTTTAATCAAATAAAACATTAATAAAAATTAAAAAGTAAAAATTTAAAATTAATAAAAAATTAAAAATAAAAAATAATTAATTTTTAAAAAAAATTCAAAATTAATTAAAAATAATAAAAGTTAACAAATAAAAAACTAATAAAAAGTTAAAAATTCAAAAAAATTAATGAAAAAAACATTAACAAAAATGAAAAACTAAACAAATATTAAAAATTAATTAAAAATAAAAAAGGTAATAAAAATAAAAATAAATTAATTAATTAAAAGTTAAAAAAGTAATAAAAATGTAAAAATTAAAAAGTAATAAATAATAAAAAATTAATAACCCTAAATTAAGAAAAGTTTTGAAATGGAGAAATAAATATAATTTATTAAAAACAAAAATTAAAAATTATATATTTAAATAAAAAATAATTATCAAAAAATTAAAAATTAAAATTAATAACATTAAAATTTAATAAGTATTTAAAATTTTAATTAATTAAAGTAAAAAATTGAAATTAGTTAAATTTTAAAAATAAAAAATAAGTTTAAATTTAAATTCATAAAATATAAAATTAAAATTAGGAATTTTTTTTAATAAAAATGGATAAAAATTATTTAAAATTTAGAATTTCATACAAATGATTTAAAATTAAAAATTACTAAACAAAATGATAAAAATACAATTTCATAGAAATGAATTAAAATTGATTAAAATCAAGAATTTAAAATCAAACATTAAAAATTAACAAAAAGTAACAATATCTGTTAAAAAATTCTACATTTAAAAAATTAATTTAAAAATTTTTAAATTAAGAATTAATAAAAATTTAACAAAAAGTAAGAACGAATAATTTTGTTAAAAAATCAATAAAAGATAGAAATTAAAAAGTAACACACACACACACACACACACACACACACACACACACACACACACACACACACACACACACACACACACAATTGATACTTATCCTTTGCATTTTTTCCCGCTTGCTGAAATTTGAATTTTCTATGTCCCCCTGTGCTTGCTCTGATGTTGGACCCTTCTGGTCCAGACCTTGCGATCCTACCTGATGATTCAGGTGGCCTGTTGCCTAGCCCTCAGTAGATGGTGTGGAAAAATGTGGTGGCTGGGTCCTCCTCTTCTTCTCATACGAATAAATTGTCTCCTGTCGTGCTTGATGAGACACTGTCTCTGCAGATTCCTTCCCACATTACTGCCGCGACTGCTACCTCGAGGAATTTTTCCCTGGTTGGCAAAGTCATTGGCCCCAGACCTCATTTGGAGGATATAAAAAAATGGGCGCGCTTGAAATGGCCCCCATGTGGCTCTCTGGAGATTACTGCCATACCTAATGGTTTTATTCTCTTCACTTTCAGTCTCAAAGAGAATTTTGCGTAGGCCCTTCTTGGAGAACCATGGTTCTTTGGAAGGAGAGGGTTATACATGCAAAAATGAACACCGGGTTTCAATCCCCACTTTGAAATGATGATGCACACACCAATTTGGGTCCTCTTGCCAGGCCTCCCTCTGGAGTTTTGGAATCCGACAGTCATTGAAGGTATTGCTCTATCCATGGGATCTCTTATCGCCATTGATAAGGCCACTAAGACCAAATTTAGATTCATTCATGCTTGATTTTGTGTTAACGTTGATGTTAGTGGCCCGCTCCCGAAATCTATTTACCTACTGCCAGATTTTGGAGTTTGGTCACAACCCATAGAATTTGAATATATCTCTCAAGCTTGCTTTATCTGCAAAAGCATTGGACACAGGGCCCCTGCTTTCCCTTCTAAACCTCAACCTAAGGAAAAAAGTTCTGAATCTTCCCCTAAGAAGAAGGTTAAGTTAATCCCCAAGGTTATTCCTGAGGCAGCTCCAAAGATTAACACCTCTAATCCTTGTACTACGTTAGAAGATGGGGAGATTCCCCTCATCGAGCACTCCACTACTCCTCTGATTTCCTCTCTACTTGATACCTCTTTTGTCGTCCTTGAGGCTTCAGTTCTCGATCTTGTTGTCCCCTCAGTTGATGCTCCATTTTGTTTCCATTTTTCTTCTTTCCTCCCGATCATTGAACTGGATGTGCCCCTTTCTGCTTCTGCCGTTGGAGACAACATCCATCCTCGAATGACCAGAAGCACTAGTAAGAAAGTTGATGTGGGAGTTGAGAAGACTAAAGGTAGAACTCCTAGAAATGTCAAGCTCTAACAAGAATCTGCACTCAATGTGGTGCAAGGAACTCAAAACACCCTCCCCATGGTGGTGGGGAACAAGTATATGTCTAAAAAATGAAATTAATCTCCTGGAATATAAAAGGGCTCAACTCTTTGCAAAAGAAGAGAGTCCTAAAAGGCATCAAACTCAAATACTCTCCGGATATTATCATGCTACATGAAACTAAGCTAAAAGTGGATGACAACCTTCCCAGAATGTGGCCCATTGCCTCCTTTGCTTCTCATGTTTCTTCTAGGAACTTTAGAGGTATTTGCACACTTTAGAAACCAAAAGTACTGCATGGTGACTGCATCATAAAAATTCCAAACTTCTTGGGAATGTTCTTTTAGAAAGTTGGCTCTGACGTAGGTTGGATAGCGATTAAAATATTTTCCTCTAATTTGGACTCCCAGTGGGAGAATATTTGGAAGGAGATTTTAGAATTTAAGTGGAGCTGCTCTCAGTTTCCTTGCCTTATTGTGGGGGATTTTAGGAGCACTCTCTACCCTTCTGAAAATCTAGGTGGCTCCCTACCAACCCCAACAATATGTAGGCTTTGGCTGATTTTATCAGCCAGGGGGAATTTTTTTGATATGGATCTTCCTGGAGCTACCTTCACATGGAAAAACTGTAGACTGGGTAACAATCATATTTAGAGTAGACTAGAAAAGGCTCTTGGCTCAATGGACTGAATTTTGCACTTTTTGGACTTCTATCTCAGTACTCTCCCTAGAGTTACGTCTGACCACAACTCACTGCTCTTAAGTGTTGAATCTAGTCACAAGACTAAAAATCCTCCCTTTAGATTTGAATTACCCTGGTTGGATAATAATAGGTTGGACGACCTTATCAAGAGTTGGTAGAAAGTGGACATTTATGGATCTTCAATGTTCAGGTTTGTTACAAAGCTCAAATAAATCAAGAAGCAACTCAATATCTAGAAGACTAAAGTGTTCAGCACTATGCACTTGCATAAACAACAAATCAATCAAAAAATAATGGGCATTTTAACTGAAATTGAAAAGGAGGGTAGAACGGATCAGCTCCACAGACAAGAAATCTCCCTTATGAGTGATTATCACAACACTCTGATTGAGGAAGAAACTTATTGGAGACAAAGGTTGAGGGCACTTTGGCTTACGCAGGGAGACTGGAACACAAAATTATTCCTTGCCACTACTTCCAAACACAAAAGTAAAGATAAAATCAAGGAGCTTCTCTCCTCGAAAGGTAAATGTTTTTCTTTTGAAGATGATATTTATAATGAGCTTATTTCTTTCTATTCTAAACTGCTACAGGAAGAAGTACCCCTTGTTGGAAATGACATGATAAGAATGTTACAACACATTCCTAAGTTGGTCACTGATGTTATGAATGAAATCCTGAGGCAACCCTTCTCCATGCATGAGATACATAAATATATTTTCACTATGAAAGGAGATAAATCTCTAGGTTCAAATAGTTTTCTTGTAACTTTCTTTCAAATCTACTGGGAGATTATAAAGGATGATTTATATAATGTTGTGAATGAATTCCAAAGAAACAACTCTCTTTTAAAAGAGTGGAATACTACCTTCATTACTTTTGCTCCCAAATCACTTGGATCTAGATCGGTTTCTAATTTCAGACGGATAAGCCTTTGCAACACTACTTATGAGATAATCATGAAAGTGATGGCGACAAGAATAAAACCGCTGATGAATATGCTTATTTCTTAACAACAAAATGGTTTTGTGGGAGGCCGTCTCATTCAAGGTGGTCTTATCACTATTCATGAGGCTATTCATTTTTTTCAGCATGCTAAGACTGTGGGGATGATTCTCAAGTTGGACATGAAAAAATACTTCGATAGAGTTAGGCGGGTCTTCCTGTTAAGAGTGCTCAAGAGATTTGGGTTCAGTGAAAAGTGGTGCAGTTGGATCTTCACTGCAATTTTTCATCACCAAATCCCCCTTTATAGTAGTTACAAACTCTGAACAAAATCCGTTCTCCTAGTTCAGATCAAGGAATACTCTTCCTACCTGAAATAATTTGATATATCTTCCTCTGTGAAGGTTCTTTCACCAGGAAAAGCCAAGTAAATTTGACGAGATCCTGCAATCACATATTAATGGATTAGTAATGTATTGAAAATACAGAGACGCATACCTTGAAGATGAAAATCAAAATGGAAAAGAACCGTAACTTGTTTGTTGTCTGGGAAGAGAAGAGCAATCACTATCAATAAAGTTGAGGAAGACAGGCTATGCAGCAGAACCTTGAGCCCCGTAACCACACCTTTGGTGTCATGCACAGTGGTTATCATTAAAGCAAGACAGGACAATATTTTTTCTCCCATCTACAGTGCCAAATAAAGGGGTAGACCAATAGAATGTAAGATAAGTGATATTTTTAAATTGTAAAAGAAAAATTATTTTCAAAAAACTATAATGTACAAATGAAATATTCCACATGTGAAAACTATATCCATGCCTTTCGGCAGGGTAATAAAATCCTTTTGATATGTATTCAATTTGGTAGTAATTGAAAGAGAGACCCGAAATTCCACACATTAATATACCTAACCATTGGCCATTGACGGGTGACGGAACTTAAGCTTCAAATGTCAATTAAGTATCGGTGGAAAAAAACAAAGAGCATGAGGAACCTCCACTCGTAAAGGTGGCGGACATCTCCGATAATGATACGATGTCCACCGAGCGCGTTACAAATGCAATTGTGATTCACAACGAGGAATACGGACATCACGGAATGGGATTTTATGTCACATCGTTCAAGATTCCGATGAATTTCAAAATTATTCTTGTCGATTTTATTATAGGGGAGGGGAGCCAGTCATGGTGCATTACCCAGTAGTGGTGAGGGTAGTTGACATATTTGACTCCAATTTTTGCACAGTAAAATATTAACTCTAGAATGAATACTATCCTATAATTGTACAAACAATCTTCAAAACTGATGTGTCTGTCACTTTTCATGTACAACTATGAATATATCAACAATAAACTAGTCAATATAATTTTTAAACATAAAATAACATTTATTGTACTCCCATGTTTTCCAAATTTAAAGTCAATATGTATTTAATACAAGGATATATAATTGTATTTCATCCCTATTCAAAATTGATAGCACATCATCATATCAACTTGATGTCAATATTCATATAATTTAAGTTCCCATTTTACAATATAAAAAGTCTTGTCATGCACACACTTTGGGCCAGGTTCTCACAAGAAGAAGTCCAAAGTGCACCATTTTCAAATACAATTTGTCTTTTAAGCATTAACTTTCTCACCCTTTTCTGTACCAGCTACTCCCATTAATGACATACCTGCATTTTTTAACAAATGTGAGGCTCAAGAAACAAAGACTGAATTGAAATGAGAAATCAAATCAAATTGAACTTCAAATATGAGTATTGAAATAAAATATCATAAATCTTGATCCACCCCTATCAGTTTCAACCAATCAAAAACAATCACAAGGATCAACCAATTTTACCCAATCAAAAAAAAGCACAAGGATCACTCAACTACAACACTTTTCATATCTCCTATAAATCCAGTTCCTCAACTGCTCTAAAATTTTATTCAATTAAGAGTTATTTTGCTAGTGCATGCCAATTACAGTGCCAAGCTGCAGTAATCAACTGGTATTCCACATCATAGTGCTACATAGTAAGTTCTTACCTCTGTTGTTATATTGATGCACATTCAATTTATTTTATTTATTTTTTTGTCAATCTATATATGGGAGGGGAGCCTGTAAAAATCCTTGTAATCCCAAAAATCTGTCAAAAGAAGCGCTTGAGAATTCTCTACAGCCCAATCTACTTTGCAAACAAATGTGACATGTAACCCACCGTGCATACTTTATGCAGCGTTTTCATGTAAGATGTATATTAACAAGTAATTCCAGAGTATATTAATGAAATCTGTATTTCACATTTCCAAGTAGATGTATGTTCCCCTTGCTAGTTCATATTTTATGCTTCCTTTTCATGTAGATGTATATTAACAAGTAATTCCAGACTATATTAATGAAATCTGCATTTCATATTTTATGCTGCCTTTTTGTGTAAGATGTATATTAACAAGTAATTCTAGACTATATTAATGAAATCTGTATTTCATATTTTATGTTGCCTTTTCATGTAGATGTATATTAACAAGTAATTCTAGACTATATTAATGAAATCTGTATTTCATATTTACAACTAACTGTATGCTCTGTACACGTATATTTACAAAAAATTCTAGTCTAAATTAAGGAATGGCTCTATATTTACAAATAGATATATACGAAATATACATCTACTTGTAAAAATACAGCTACAGAATATACAAGGACAGGAAAAAGCAGCATTACATATACAGTTACATGAGAATGAAGCATAAAATATACAACTACATGAAAAGGCAGCACGAAATATACATCTGCTTGTAAAAATATAGCTACAGAATATACAAGGATAGGAAAAAGCAGCATTAAATATATAGTTACATGAGAATGAAGCATAAAAAATACAACTACATGAAAAGGCAGCACGAACCAAACTTCGGGACACTATACAACACATGATATTTTACCGGGTAATCACCAAAATCTGTCAACAGAAGCTAACGTGAATTCTCTACATCCTCATCTCCTTTGCCAACAAACTTGACACATAACCCGTCGTACAGTCCAGCTGGAGTGGGAGGTGTCAGATTTGGCGCGTCTTCGGAGTGCGGACCAATACATGTTAACGCCGAGCCCCACCTATCATGTAGTATATTGATTTATAAAATTGTAGTAATTATAGTATTCATTCAATTATTAATACTTTACTGTGCAAAAACTGGAGTCAAATATGTCAACTACCCTCACCACTACTGGGTAATGCACCATGACTGGCTCCCCTCCTCTAATTACTTGTAAGTATACATATACATCTTTCTTCAATTTATCCTGGAATTACTTGTAAATATAAATCTGCATGTACACATACATCTACAGCTTTCATTAATTTAGCTCGGAATTACTTGTGAATATTCATCTACACTAAAAGGAAGCTTTCAACTATATTGCATGCTGCCTTTTCATGTAGATGTACATTTGGTCATAATTTCAAATTTGTATTTCTTTCTATAACATTGCCATCCTCTGTACTAGACACATTTTCACCTTTGATCTTTGAAGTTTACATTGCTCAGAACATAGGCACTCATATCAATTGGCTGTACTTCTTTTACATTAGTTGATTCAATATTCTAAAAATCTCATTGTAGTAAGTTACATGTGTTTGGTAAATTAATCTATCTTAGCAGGTTATTATTGACATCATGAGGAGAAGGCAGCTTCCCAAAAGAGTAAGACCAGCATGTGCCAAAATTAGGGGAGCAAGATTTCTGCCAAGTGAAGAGCATGAAGAAGAGGCTATCAATGCCCCGCCTCAAGATGCCAATGACACACCACATGCAGAAGTAAATGTCCAAGCAATAGGCGTGAGCCCTTCAACACTAAAAGTGTCAAAACCAAGATCTGATTGGAACAAGTCTGATATGAATAATGCCATGAAAGATGTTGAAGATTATGGATACTCTACACGTGCTGCTGCAAAAAAATGGGGTATACCAGCGACCACCCTTACTTCTTGGCTGATGGGAATTACCACCACTAAAAGAAAGGGTCCACCAACAATTCTAATAGATGAAGAAGAGATGGAGATAGTGAGTTGGTGTCATGAAATGGCTGACATGGGACACGGGTTAGAAATTATACAACTTAAAACATGTGTGGCACAAATCTGCGAAACAAGGTCTAACCCATTCACGGATGGTTTTCTGGGTAAGTCATGGTGGGCAGGTTTTAAAAAAAGACACCCGGATCTAACATTAAGGACAGCTGAAGGGCTTGATAAGGATCGAGTAGTGTGTTTGAGGCCATCAATTATGAGTTCCTTCTACATTAATTTGTCTAAAGCTTATGAGGCCAACCCATATGGACCAAACCGAATATGGAATTGTGATGAAACAGGGATTACAAGCTGGAAGGAACTGCGGTATGAGAGTTCTTGCTAAAAAGGGGTAGTAGGAGTGTGCCATATATCATCCCAAAAAGCAGAGAATGGATTACCATATTGTGTTGTGTAAATGCTGCTGGACAAAGCATTCCAGGATTCTATCTTTTTAAGGGGAAGAGCCATTTAGAAAATTATATTGTAGGTTGTGAGCCTGGAGCTTGCATGGCAACACAATCACATGCATGGATGACAAAGGATTTATTCATGAACTGGTTACATCACTTTGCATCATCTGTACCTGGTGGAGTTTCTCCTACCAATAGGCATTTACTAATTTTTGATGGCCATGGTTCACATGTTGCTTTGGGGACAATTCAAGAAGCCAGGAGTTTCGGGATTGATTTGTTAACATTGCCTGCACACACCTCTCATAAATTACAGCCATTGGATGTGAGTGTCTTTGCTCCATTCAAAACATACTTCAAGGAGGAGAGGCGCAAATGGATAGTTGCAAACCATGGGATAGATGTGAAAAGGGCTGAATTAGCCGAGTTAGGGAGCAAAGCATTCAAAAGGGCTCTTACACCTAGCAACATTAAAGCAGGATTCAAAAGAACAGGTATATGGCCTCTTAATCCCAATGCCTTGGATGAAGACATGGCACCAAGCAGAACATTTGACACATCTTCTCAAGATGATGCTGGTGCAGCAGAAAATATGCTTCATCGATCTAGGGTTGATTTACAGCAAAGTGAAGATGTTCAGATGGTGCCTAACACACAATTGGAGAAAGAATCAGAACCTCAGCAGAAGGAGATAAATATAAATGAATGTGTTGCTGAACAATTGGAAACTCCAAACAGAATTAATCAAATCGATGAATCACTATCTCTGCCCACAGAAGATAGCCATCCTGATTGGATGAAAGAAGCAGCTCTTAATCTTGGCGTAAACTTGAACTTCAATAATGAAGAGGTCAGCCTCTCTTTACCCTCTCATCCAACACTGCTCCATGACTCAGATTTGGTGCACTACTATGTTGGCAATCAAGCTGAAGACAATGATGCAGATTCACAGTTAGAGGCAGCAGGGGTATTAGGAGCAAATTCAAACCAAACTTGTGAGGCAGACCAAGGACAAAAAACTCTTGGTAGATTCTGGAAAACTCCCTGTGGAAAAGGTTAGAGAATCATCAAGGTCAAATAGTGCTTCAGGTATAAGATTGAGTAGGGAATCTCTACTAATCACCGCAGATCAGTACATGGAGCTTCTGGTCGAGAAAGAGAAAAGAAAAAAAGAGATAGATGAATTGAAGCAAAGAAAAAAGGAACAAATCCAGGAGAAGAAGGCTGAAAGAATTGTTGAAAGGGAAAGGAAGGAGCAGGAAAAGATTGAAAAAGAATATAGAAGGAAAACAAAGGAGCACCAGAAGTTGATTGAAAGGCAAGAAAGGGAACAAAGAAAGGAACAGGAAAGGATTCAAAGGGATCAAGAGATAAAGGAGAAGGAGTTCGAAAAAACAAGAAGAGAGTTAGAAAGGAAAAGGAGATTGAGTAGTCCAATTAATCCTTTTCCTGATCAGCACCCAATGTTAAGAGAATTAATGGGCATACATTGCCCTTTATCAGTTTCAGCACATAATATTGCAGCTGGAGTGAGTGCTTCTCCAAGTTCTGATCCATTCCCAACTACGCCTGTGAGGGATGTCAACATAGGCTGGCAATTGCAAAGTAACACCCCAGCTTCAACTTCGACTGCAGATTCAACACCGCCATTCCTCGGATTTTGGAAATGATATTATCGAAAGTAAATATTTAATTTTGAGGGCTGAATTTTTGATGTAATCAATTGGCCTTTCGATTTAAAAACTACAATATAGTAATAGTAGTTATATGGCCCAAGTATATTGTATAGCCCTGTTTTTGCAATGGACAATTGAAATGTTTACTGAATGAATATATGTCTTCCAAGTTATGTGATACCCTTTTTCAAAGATTTAAACTCCTATTGTTTCTGAAAATTACACTGAGTAACAGAAAATAGTAAATGACATTACTGTAACAGCCAGAAGCCAATATCAGATAGTCTACCAGTAGAAAAGAGAAATATGCAATAGTTTCTATAACTGCCTCAATGAGGGTAAAAACCTCACCTATTAGAACTGTATGGACTGTAGATATTGAAAGAGAATCAAACAATTTATCTATCTAAAAAACAAGAACATAACAGTGTACAGAAGGAAGGAAGCAATCAATATTATTGCTGAAGAAAGAAATCACAAGTACCTTCTCCTCTCTGCATGTGCTGTTACAACGAGTAGCCAGGTAATACACTGCTAAGTATCACTAGCTCCCAACGCAGAGGTGGTCTGTATAAATGACCGAGAACAAAATTATGAGGCCAAAACAGTAAGGTTAAGGACGTACTGAGATTCAAGGTCTAGGTTAATTTTGTTGGCAAAGGAGATGGAGCTGTAGAGAGTTCTCACGCACTTCTTTTGACATATTATTTGTGATTACCTGGTTTTTTTTTAACGTTGAGTATAGTGTCCCAAAGTTTGGGTGCACCATGACTGTCTCCCCTCCCATGCAATGGACACTAACCTTATTCTCTGTGATGTTTAAACAGAAATATATATAAATACTCATATGGCGGGGCTGACGTTACTTTGGATCTCAGTACGTCCTTAACGTTACATAGATACAAGAATGGAAACGTTATAAGCCTTTGTCACATACAAGCCTTTGTAAGTGATTGGAGAACACTTGAGATATAACTATTATTAATGATAAATGCCCTCAGCTATAATGTAGTAACCTTGAGCATACCATATGGACATAAAGCAAATGAAATCAGAAGCAATATCATGAAAGGAGTTTTGTTTGCCGGTAGTTAAGATCCTAGGACTCGAGAAAAGTAACCAAATTCCTTGGTTAGGATCCTTGGTCTCCTACTAGTTATGAATCTTTGGTTCTCTTGATTAGAAAGTGTTTTCTTGGAGGATTGTCTGCATACTAGTGTCTTAGGAATGCCTTGCTGAGAACATCCAATATGCAGATATTCAAATAGCATATCAACATCATCCATTTCTAGTGCCGTGTTGGAAAAAATCTTCCAAAGATCTGCTTAGCTGTTAATAAAGACTATTGTTGCTGGAAATGGATTTCAGTCCAAGACACGGTACATCTTGGAAATTAAAAAATAAAACATACAATAACACTAACAAAAAATTAAAAACAGTTTCTTAAACATGGTCATGTCTCATAGACAGACACTACACTTCCATCAATGTAACAGTTTTCTTTAATTGAGAAAGCAAGAACATATTGGAGATGGATATATGGAACTGGCTGCTGCAGGGGAAGAAAATGGTCAAAACTCCTTTAAAGTATTAAAATTGTACATTGACAAGAGTTTATCCAATGAAGCCCATTTGTGTAAAACACTAATTACGTAATATGTCAATTTTACATTAGCCCAGGAAGTCACAATTAAAAGTTTCCAAATTCTACAGCTGCATGAATACATTTTCTTCAAATGGAATTTACCCACATTTTGATGGAAAAAAAAACTTGATCAATGTAACATGTTCATTCTTTAATTGTTACCATAGTTGCAAGCATATCATATTGGAGAATGAGGACACGCTAATGGAACTGGCTTGCTCCACAGGGGAAGACTCTAAATTCTAATGACGCATACCTTTAGGCACAGTATTACCCAATCGTAGTTAGCCCAAAATTGTTCTCTTTGTTGAGAGCCTGTGACTTGTTACAGATATTTTCCACACATACACTTGCACTATTAGTTCAACACATTTGCTCACTTAGGAGCTCTACAGTCACTCATAATCATCAAATATGGATTATGACAGACAGGGTTGTACACATAATCATCAAATTAGCTCAAATATCAGCACACGAAGAATGAAGGCATTTGGGTAAAAGAATTTCCTTTGATAGAATAGAAATGGTATTTGCAGCAGAACGACGGGTACCTTCAGGTGAAAGTCGAGACCCTCCTATAACTAAAAAGAGGTTCAATAAACAAATATCTTGCTTCCTCCAAAAGGGTACACAGTTTACATAGCTCGCCGAAGATTAATGGAGTAAAGGACTATTAAAATCTGGCCAGGTAGCAAACCAACTAAACCAAGGAGTTAGAGAAGCAACAATCATACAAAATACCAAATCTTATTCACAATACATGCGCGGAATAATGCAAAATAGATCAAATATTGTAAAGGACAGTGTTTACAAATTGTTGGTATTTTTCCCTTTCTGCTGGAGATCTTATATTAATTCAACAAGTAAAATGATACAAACTTCATGAGCTTCTTTTGACAGATTTTTGGGAATACCTAGTTTTTTTTAATGTTCAGAGTAATGTAATTTTCAGAAACAGCAGGAGTAAAAATATATGAAAAAAGGAATCACGTAACTTGGAAGACATAACACAATCTACCAGTCGAATAGAGAAATATGCAATAGTTTCTATCACTGCCTCAGTGAGGGTAAAAACCTCACCTATTAGAACCCTAAGGACTGTATTCACTCAAAGAGAATCAAACAATTTCCAAACGTGTTTGATGTGTTGATAAACACAGTTGAAATCACGCTCACTTCCATACTTTGTCGATTTAACAAGCTCCTCCCCACCACTGCAACACATGTCCACCAACAATACTATCAGTTCGTTTCATATACGAGCAACATACATATACAAACTGGTTTTTAACGATCTAAACGACTGTATCCACGGCACGAAGTCGCACCTAGAAATATACCCGGCGATCTCTGTATCCACGGCACGAAGTCGCACCAGCAGCGTTCGGCGGAGGGTTGAGCGGGAAACTCGAACCAGCGGTGGACGGTGGTGACGGAATGCATAACCATATGCGCGCATCAACTGCGGAGTCGTTGGCGCATTGAACAGCATTAAACCGAGTTGAATGCCACACAAATATCCATCAACAAGCTGCCACGACATGGTCCTTTGGATCTGTATCCATACCATATTTACTCGCTGGGATTTGGTTGTCCTCGTAACTCGCGACATTGAAACCAACGGGTGGCAGCGAAAATGGTGATAGGTGGGGCTCGGCGGTAACATGCATTGGTCCGCACTCCGAAAACGCGCCAAAACAGACACCTCCCACTCCAGCTGGACTGTACGGCGGGTTACGTGTCTGTTTTGCTGGCAAAGGAGATGAGGATGTAGAGAATTCACGTGCACTTCTGTTGACAAATTTTTGGGATTACCCGGTAAAATATAATGTGTTATATACTGTCCCGAAGTTTGGGTGCACCATGACTGGGTGCACAAACATAATGGGGATTTCCTTTGGCTAGTATGGTTTTCACAGACTCTGTGAATACAAATGTTACAAACCCAAACATTCTCTTCCGCAAGTAGGGTATTCTTACATCTTGTACAGACCCATAAGTCCTGTGATTGAAACAATTAATATTACTCTTCCTAGTAATAAACTCCCCCTTTATAGTAGTTACAAACTCTGAACAAAATCCGTTCTCCTAGTTCAGATCAGGGAATACTCTTCCTACCTGAAATAATTTGATATATCTTCCTCTGTGAAGGTTCTTTCACCAGGAAAAGCCAAGTAAATTTGACGAGATCCTGCAATTACATATTAATGGATTAGTAATGTATTGAAAATACAGAGACGCATACCTTGAAGATGAAAATCAAAATGGAAAAGAACCGTAACTTGCTTGTTGTCTGGGAAGAGAAGAGCAATCACTATCAATAAAGTTGAGCAAGATAGGCTATGCAGCAGAACCTTGAGCCCCGTAACCACACCTTTGGTGTCATGCATAGTGGTTGTCATTAAAGCAAGGCAGGACAATATTTTTTCTCCCATCTACAGTGCCAAATAAAGGGGTAGACCAATAGAATGTAAGATAAGTGATATTTTTAAATTGTAAAAGAAAAATTATTTTCAAAAAACTATAATGTACAAATGAAATATTCCACATGTGAAAACTATATCCATGCCTTTCGGCAGGATAATAAAATCCTTTTGATATGTATTCAATGTGGTAGTAATTGAAAGAGAGACCCGAAATTCCACACATCAATATACCTAACCATTGGCCATTGACGGGTGACGGAACTTAAGCTTCAAATGTCAATTAAGTATTGGTGGAAAAAAACAAAGAGCATGAGGAACCTCCACTCGTAAAGGTGGCGGACATCTCCGATAATGATACGATGTCCACCGAGCGCGTTACAAATGCATGTGATTCGCAACGAGGAATACGGACGTCACGGAATGGGATTTTATGTCACATCGTTCAAGATTCCGATGAATTTCAAAAATATTCTTGTCGATTTTATTATACTGTTCGAGAACGACCAGAATAATGGATACCATCACGTCAGACAATCACATTTTCTCATAGACGTGTATCATGCGGGGGTTAAATTTGACGGTCACCCCTATCTGTCATGATTTTTTTGGGGTGACGGTTGCCTTACTAATATCACATCGCACATGATATTTATTTTTTATTTGTGACTTTCAATTTTTTTTAAGGTTTGAGATCTCTACAGTCTAATAACCCTAATGTTTAGCCCATCTTCATATTCTTTCAACTAAACTAAATGTACTATAAATTTTATTTTATTTTGGACTCAATGATACATGACATAATGTATGATACCCACTATTCAAAACATGATATTTTGAGTTGAAAAATCCATGCTTTACTAGTATAGTGATATTTCACATGGTAGAAGACATGATGTATGTTACCCACTATTCAAAATGTTATATTTTGATTTGAAAAATATCTACTTTACTAATATAGTGATATTTCATATGATAGAATTTAACTTTGTTGTTTTTTCTTGTATTATTGGAGCATGATATCAAAAAATTTATAACTCTAAACTTCGACAGAGGTACATAGTCATACCTATTGGAAGAGGATATCTACCAGACAAGTGCCATTTTGAAGCAAATCTTCATCATGCAAATGCAGAAATCCGGACTCCACACACTTCTAATTAACCATTAACAAAAAGTTTTGTCATACACCCATAATATCACTAGCTTGTTGTATCTTGGATTCATTTGAAACAATTGAACCTTACATTTTTAACTTTCAAGGTCATTGGCCCGATGGGCATTCATGTCTTCTTCAACACATTTCAAGTTGGAAGACCAGGTGGCATTTGATGATGATGAATCCATTCATCAGACTAGAAACGGTGATGTAGTTGAACCAAAACCTGTTGATGTCGTTCATATCAATATAGGAAATAACGTCGATATAGGAAATAAAAAAAACTAGCAAATAACAAGTAATTTTACTTATAGTTCTTACTTATTACAAACTAATAGAAGGGATCTCTCTTTGTCGGATCTACATTACCACTATTATAATTGAGCCTTCTCTTTTTCCTTTTGCGGGTCTGAGATTTGCACATCGTAGTGTAGAGCAATTTTTACAATCAGAGGCGTGTCATGTGAGCCCCCTACATCTGTGTTTCATAAGGAACTCTTCGTGAAGTGCCATTCACCCTAACCAATTGCCCCAGACTAATATAATTTCTCTTCTTAAAATATTCAATTTATGATATCATAATCTCAATCATTTTATCGACACCATTAGTAGTTATCTTACGCAGATATGTCTCTCCCTATGCAGGTGAATGTGGAGAGTGTGCTAAGGCATTACAAAGTTATGCGATTACATTTCATTTGCATGATATGTTCATGCATAATATTTTAATTAGTATCTCAAGTAAATTTCAAGCAATTTTTACTAACTAGCAAGATATTTTCACATTCCCGGGCAACATTGTACTAGTGGACCAATGGTAACTAGTAAGTGGTAAATGGGCAGTGGGTAGAATGTGGATGGGGAATAGTGGTTGTAACTCGCAAATCACATAACTGATAGTAAATTTCTTGAGCCACCCGCTTCGACCCTACACCTTCAATGTTTGCTACTCTATAGGCTACATGCCTACGGTCTAGATGTTTTATTTTATTTAATGGTAATATTAACAATAAAAAATTAATAATGTCATCCAAGTTCGACGACACTTCACAGTATTAAATATGTTAATTAGTATGCCTCTTCACAACTCAACACCCCACTCTCTGTAAATTGCGCCTTCCAAGTCTTGACTCTCGAGTCATTACTTACAATATTGGAACTATATGAAACTTGAAGAATAATTGAATTTGAAATGCAAACATCAATATGACAGGTTTGAAAAAATGGTGCCCATCATATGCTACAGTTGAAAATATAATTTAACCATAAAATACATCTAAAAACACAAAAAACATGTAAACAAACGTCAAATTTAACCCATGTGTGTATGATTGCATTGTAGTTTCATTATCGTCAAATGGAGATGATGTAAATGTTGTTTTTCTTTAAGTGTGTGATCAAAGTAGTCGATATCAATTTCTGTTTGGATTATATTTGTGGACATATACCGCCTTTGATTTGATGGGTGAGATTCTGAGTATCCCAACATATATATTGAATTTATCATTTATAGGAGAATGAGAAGAGGGTGTCCAAGGAAATAATGAAGTCAATTTACGCACTGAGATTTATTAGAAAAATAAGACAGAAATGGACAACACGGAATGGTTAACTCATTTTTTCCTTTTATCCCAATCCCAATCTCATGCAAGTTGAGATATTTACAAAGATAACTCATCTCCTACAAAAATGTTCTTCTTTTTATGAAACCCAACCACAATATAAAGAAGGGAAAAAACACCATCTAAACACTTCCACAACTTGAACTCTTATATTGGTCACGCTTCATAATTGTATTTTTCTTATTAATATATATTTTTTCCTAATTGATCGATAGGCCTTTCTAAAGTTAAGATTCTTTGATAATGGCTTTTCTATAGTCAATGTCGTCTCATAGTTTAAAAAAATACTTTGTCATAAAAATAAAAAAGAACTCAAGATACAAATTTAAATGCTTCCTCTTTTACTGACATGGCAGGTGGCTCTTTCGGTTATAATCAAAACCATCCAAAAAAATGTGCGCTATGATCAAAACAATATATTATGATATGTGAAAACTGAGAATTGAAGAGGAAACTTATAGGCTGTGTGTGACCTGTGAGCACTGAGAATTGAATAGGAAACCTGTAGGTTGTGTGTGACCTATGAGCATTGAGAGTTGAATAGGAAACCCATGAGCACTGAGAGTTGAATAGGAAACCTATGAGCATCAAGAGTTGAATAGGTTGCGTGTGACCTGCGAGCACTGATAATTGTGGAAAATAAGTTGTGAGAAGTGCGTGAAATGAGTGTAGGAGGGGGTATTGCTAGGGTTTGGGTTTCGGGACACGCGACTAGAAAAGTTAGGGCAATAAAAAGACTTAAGAGATGGGCGAAAACAAAACTTTAGAGACGGGTGACAACAAGACTTTATAGACGGGAGACAACAAAACTTTAGAGACGAGCAACAACAAGACTTTAGAGATGGGCGACAACAAGACTTTAGAGATGGGTGATAAAGACTTTAGAGATGGGTGACCGTAAGACTTTAGAGACGGGCGATAAAAAGACTTTAGAGACAGTAGACAACAAAATATGAAGACGGGCGATAGGAACTTTAGATACGGGCAATAACAAGACTTTAGAGATGCGCGACAACAAAATATAGAGACAGATGACATAAAAAAATAAAGATGGGCGACAACAAAAGATAAAGACAAGTGATAGCAGAAGATAAAGACGAGTAACAAGAACTTTAGATATGAGTGATAACAAGAATTTGACAACAAGACTTTAGGGATGTGCGATAAAAAAATATTGAGACAGGTGATAGAAAAAGATAAAGACGTGCGACAAAAAAAGATAAAGACATGCGATGAAAAAAGATAAAGACATGCAACAAGAACTTTAGAGACGGATGAAAACAAGACTTTAGAGATGGGAGACAACAAGACTTTAGAGATGGGTGACAACAAAAGATAAAGATGGGAGACAACAAAAGATAAAGATGGGCGATAACAAAATATAAAGACAGGTGATAAGAACTTTGTTGTCGTGCGACATGTAACTTTCAAAAACCCTGGGAAATTCACCTATGTCACAAAAGTAGTTCCAAGAATATTAGCTAGGGAGTTTCCACCTCCAATTTCCAAGAGGCCTCTTAAAATTATCCTAGGTGAAGACACCATTAAGTTTCGATAAATGCATCTTAGGGATAAAATTGTAGGGAGGAGGGTTGCAAACACTTTACGCACGTCGATTTTGGATAAACGTCTTGATTTTTATAAGATATTATGATAATCTCTTTTCATGATGTTGTAACTGTAGAAATGAGGATAATTATGTTAAGATATATCTTTTAATCTTAAAAAGAATGTGTTACTAATCTGGACTCTTGTTTACTGTAATTTGTTTACTTGGGATGGAGGTTGTTATAACATGTGTTTTGCAAGAGTGAGACAACAAAATTGCTTATATGATTGATGAAATCTTATTGTGATTGATAGCACACCTTGAATCAATTCCATTGATCCAAGGTATGTTGTGGCCTTCTTTGAGATCTCTTTATTGATTTATTTTCTATAAGGAATGAAGTTTGAAACCAGACTGAAGGTTGTTATAAATGTTATGGCACCTGATTTTAGGTATAAATATCTGGTACCTTGATTAAAAGGGAAAAGGTTCAATTCCTGAACCACATACACACATTAACGCTAGAGAGCGTAAGGCAGAAAGAGTTTTAATACAAGAGCTCAGTGTATAGATGTGCGTGTTAGACGGAACGTCTTGCATCATACTAGTTATGAACGCCAGTTGGTAAGACTTGTTGGAAACTATTAAGTAAAATACTATGGGATTAAATTCTAACCTATAACTATGTTTTAGCCTATAACCTAACTACTACCCTACGTGGATTTTAAATTGCATGGGATGTAAATTATGGCAAATCCTAATGATTTGCAACCTAGGTGAAAAACCTAAACTATTACTAACCTATGGAGGGGACCTATGGACACATGCTGGTGAGCGGATAAGATGGAAAGGTTAGAAATTTATTAGGACAGTAAATGATGTCCTTGCAGTTTAAACGCCAAGTTTGGTGGGAACATGAAAAAGTTGGAGACATCCAACTAGTTATGTAGCTAAGATGGAAATAACATGCAAAACTTAAAAAAATGAAACTCGCCAACCCGAGTCGGTGATGGCGTGGAAATAAATAAAAAAGGTAATGAATTCAATGCATTAATGGTCTTGGTCTTAGCGACCAACTCACCTTGGAAAGAGGATAGAGGAAATTTAGATGGTCATTGTGTTCTTTCGGGTTTTGAGACTGCTCTGCATTTCCTTCATGGTTCTTTCGAACCTGCTATTATTTTGGTTATTGTTGCTATTGTTTGGGGTAGCCACGACTATTTTTGAGCCTGTGGAAGTTAAGAGATTGTTGGGAGATCCTTGTTGTTGTCGACGTGGAGAAAAATAGCTCATGTGGGCACGGTTTTCTTCAAGCCACGAGAAAATTTACAGGCATGTTGAGCCCTTCTCCTTAAACCATTTTGCTCTTGTTTAAGCGTCTTCATTAAAAGAACTCTGCTCTTATGTTGAGTGTTTTTGTAAAATGGAATTGTTGATTCAATTAATGTGATTTTTGTGTTGAGATGCCTGTTGGGAATGAATACGAATTGGGTATTTCTTTGCAAAGTGGGTAAATGAAATAAATCTGTCCTTGCTGTATGAGTTTTGTTTGATAGTGTTGGGTATTCGTTCTTATTACCCATTATGGGTTTGAGTTGATGAATGTACTAGCCGTGTGAGTATTGTTTTCTAAGTTTTGTGCATTCTTGTAAAAAAAATGGAATGATAAAATGATTCGGTGTGACCTCTGGTTTGAGCTGTCATTTTAAAACGA
Organism: Taxus chinensis; assembly: GCA_019776745.2. NCBI lineage: Eukaryota > Viridiplantae > Streptophyta > Pinopsida > Cupressales > Taxaceae > Taxus > Taxus chinensis. The sequence goes on from CM034147.1 coordinate 54,634,954, forward strand.
ACACGATTTGGGTAATCTTGTTACATTTTGAAGAAAATGAGTGTTTCCTTACTGAAATAATTAATGAAGCGAGTGTTCTCTTCCTGCTATTTTGAATTCTGAAAGTAATGGTGATAGGGTTTCATTGTGCATTATGGGTCGATCTTGCTGAAGGTAACAACAATGTGTAAATTGTTGTCTATGATTTGTGTGCGCTAATGGATATGGAAAGCCATAAAAATACTGGACAAGACTTTTGTATGATTGTTTCTCTTGTCATATTATACTGTATGGCGTATGAATCCTTCCAGGGACAGTAAGATCATAGTAGCATCTTTACATCTTCTGTTCAAGTTTGATATGATGTTCTACCTGCTTGTTCTTGGTATTCGTATATGACTGTTTGGAAAGAAGTTCTGATCTGAATAGGAATAGGGTAGTCAGTCTATATAATGGACTGGGTAGAGCATACAACTTATATTTTGTGTCTAGTTGAACTCAATGATATATATATATATATATATATATATATATATATATAATTTACGGATTGAAAATTCTTCATTGTATTCATTGAAACAGAATATGAGTGGATTTCTTACTTTGTTGTTTGGAAAGCGAATTCTTTTATTATTATGATAAAAATCATGATTTTGTAGCTAGCTGTACACTCTTGCTTGTTTCATACCTAGCTAGGATGTTCGTTTTCGGTGAAACATTTTGGTCATAAAGCTAGCTGTACATTCATGCTTGTTCAGACCTGGCTGGAAATGTTCATTTTGGGGAATAATTATTGAAAATGATTTTAATTGAAAGATTTTGTTGTTTTTTTTAAGACTTGTGGAATCAGATGCCAATGAACTCTGGTATGCTTCCTTGAATGGTGATTAGTGAGTTTTAATTACTGAAATATAATTGTTAGAGAAAATCACCATATGGGGAACAGGTTGGCACTGAATAAGTTGATATTAAGCTAAGTAAGGAGAAGAGGTAATATGATACTCCTTTTATTCAAATATTGACTTCAATTACCTTCTCTTTTGGTTGTTATCATTGATTGATATCACTTCTGGTTTAAATTATTCAGTACTGTTATGATGAAAAGAAAGAGAATATTGGATGGATAATTTGAAGTAATGATTATTTCTTCTCTTATATGGTTGAAATTCTATATTTGATATTGAACGAATTTCATGCTACCTTAGGCGTAATCATCTGCATCTAATTGTTGTTTACTTTCTTTCTGATTTGAAAGAAGTATTATGGTGTTGTTGAATTTTGAGAATTGACACTAGTGTGTTCATGGTGAATGACTGCTTTTCTCTTCTGCATTTGATTGTTTGAAATTAAATAAGTGGTACGAAAGGGAAGTAGTTCTGTTAGAATTCTTAATTAAAATATATCTCTTGAAATTTCAACTGTTAAAAAGGAAATGGAACTGACAACAAATACATTAGAACAACATTATATACATATGTGTATTAGTTCTTACAGATGTTTTAATCTGGAACTACTTAGAGGAAATTACTTCTGTAGCAATTATTTGGGAGAAAGTTAGTAAATATTTTTGTTTGATTGTGATGGTAATTAGATGATTGAGTTGTTAAGTTGTTCATCCTTATCAGTACTTAATTCGTAGATGATGTCCATCTCAATTTATTAACGTTTCATAAAAGTAGAGTTCTTTTATTGAGACAGTTAATTAAGAGCACCTCATTTTAATGATAAGTGCTTAATATGCTCAGTTCGATGAACTGACCCGTGCAAGTAAATTTTACAGATGGTTTCCTTGAGTAAAAATGAAGACATGTTGTTTTCTGATGCTTCTTCTTAGTAGCTAAGGATGGATTGTATTTGATAGTTTATTATTCCTCTACGAGGAAATGGGAAAAGAAGAAGTTGGATTCTTCTTCCCTTATGTGTTGTAATGTTGTTTGATATAAATGAAGTTCAGTTGTATGGACTGGTAAATTGTATAGATTTTAAAATCTTAAGGATTGAATACAAGGAAAGGTGTGATATTTTAATGGTTGTATCACTTTGAAACTGTTTGAATAAGATTGAGAATATAATTTTATTCATTGATTTGGATTTATTCAAATGATAGTTGACAAATTTTTAGGAACATAATGTCTATTCTTTACTTGAATGCAACTTTTAAGTTGGAATGTGCAACTAATTCATACTCGGGTTAATATGAATTTTTAGATTGATATTGAAAAGGGTTTAAGTGAATGTGAACTCTTAATTGAACGATATTAAGAATTAGTTTATAAGCTGAGGAATATCAATAAAAGAGGCAATTGAACCTCGTACTCGGATTTCGTTAATATCCTCGAAATGTTTAATTCAAAGGATATTCGGTATGAGGAAACATATCTATTTGTAACAAACCTTAATTGAAGTAAGGTTATGGTGATTAAATGAATATATTCATTTGGATTTAGGCCTCATTTAAATAGCATCTAATAAGATGGAATTATGAATTTAAATACAGTCGTGGATAAAACTTGGTTAAGTTTAATAGGTTGAACTTACTACGTTAAGCTGTAGTGGACTGTTAGTTTGAAGCTTGAAGTAAAGAACCAAGACAGAAATATGCAATCCTTCGGTATGGAGGAGTAAACGTATATTAAGCTATAGACAATTTAAGTCTGTCTCTTAGCTATGTAACTGTAACGAGCAATGAGGTTAAAAGGATCAACATGGTTGCTAAAAATTGATCTTAAATATTTAAGATTATAATCCAATCACTCTCAAGATGGATGTGTATTCCTTGATGAGAGGATTCCGTAGGACCTTGACACACGCCAGCTGCAATCTGGTTTCTTCATGAAGGCGGGGCCTTCATGACGACACAATGTTGCAGCTGACATGTTACAACGCCCTCCCGAATCAAATCATCAAGTTTACATAAGCTAGGACCAAGTTACTTGGACGAGGATAGAAATGTGACCGTGTATACGGGGTGACTCCTAAGGACTAAAGGTAACTAGACACACGCAGTCGTCTAGGGTCGACACAGTATGTCTGCGTACCTTTAGTCACCGTGAGTGTCTTCCTATACTCTTTCATATTGCTAGTTGGGGGTTAGAGCTTAACCTTGGACAGAAGGACTGACAGAGGTCAGAAAAGACCATTCTAGATAACAAATGAAGTGAGGTGATGGACATATTCCATTGAGGCGTATAACGTCTGGGAATATGATCATGCAAAGCATGTGAAAATATTTGGCCAAAGTATCGCAAGTTGCTGGTTGCGTTGTCCTAATCACCTAGTTTAAGAAGTAGGATATCAGATGAATATCAGTAACAGATATTCAGATAGGCCTCTTAAATGGAACACTTCGGTAACCGGAAACGGTAAAGAGAACCCTGTATACTTAGTATACAATGCATGGATTAACATGAAGGATCGGTAAGTCGCCGAGTCATGAAATGAGAGATCGCTGAAACTCCGAGCCATAAAATGGGAGATCGGTAGTTCTTCGAGTCATTTACACCAGCATATGGTATCTGTTATATGATTGAATGGCAATGAATGTGTGTTCCATATTGTAAATATGTGAACAGAGAACATTGGTTTTAAAAGTAATTGTGTGATCCGAATTACATTAATTAGACAAACAATAATTATTAAAACTTGGTCGTGTGTTTTGAATTACATAATTCAGAATAGAGAACATTATATATATAAATTAAATAAAAAATTTCCCTTGTTCTAGCATCTTAAAATGGGGATGTTACATCTTTGTATGAGAGCTAAAGGTTATAGCTCTTGCACATAATGAGTCCACAATTTAATAAGGTTTACATTTTCTTATTAAACAAAAAATGGTCAAAACAAGAGGAAATGCTGCAAATAACCCATTACCGGGTTGAGAAGCAGCTACTGCTCAAAAGCTAGATGAAATCCTTGCTGCCTTACTAGATACAAGGGATCGTTTGACTATTTTGGAACAAAAATCAATGGGCAATGAGGAGGAGGAAGAGGATGCTGATATAAATGATCAGCCACCTCCTGTGGACAACACCAATGGAGGGAATCTGGGTGTTGATAATAGTAATGCGAACGATCCTAATCATCCTGAAGCTAAAAGGGAAAGATTAGCAACTGAACTTACAAATGATGTAAAGAGAATAAGTCCTCCAAAGTTTGATGGAACAACACTTGGGGACGGGGCTGAAAATTAGCTCAGTGAAATGGAAAAGTACTTTGTAATAAGAAACTTCTCCGAGGAGACCAAAGCGATATGGGGAGCATATCAGCTTTCTCATGAAGCATCATCATGGTGGGGAGAAACCTTAAGGTTGAGTTGAATATTGTCGAAACAGACATAACTTGGGATCAATTTAAGGGTTATTTTAGGCAACGGTGGCTGCCTCAACTCTATTTTGATTGAAAAATGACTGAATTTCAGAACTGGTCGCAAGGAAGGCTGACGGTGACAGAATACTAGGAAGGGTTTACTAAACTCCTTAAGTATGTGTTCGCAGTACCAAGCTGACGAGAAGTTCAGAATACAAAAGTTCATATTGGGATTGAATCCCATTATTAGTGGCGAAGTGGATGTCCACGGTCCAACCACTATGGAAGGAGTTGTCGAAAAGGCAATAAGAAAGGAACATAAATTGAGAGCAATTTCTGCTCATAGGGAGGAGATTAGGAAGAATATTCCCAACTCTTCTTCATTTCTCACACCCAAAAAGGGACCTTGGAAAAGGTTTGGTATGAAAAACAAAATTGTTGTGGATAACAATAGGAAATCAGTAATGAACAAATCTGTAAATAGTGTGTGGAGTAGCTTTGCAAAAATTAGTGGTAATGGACAAAAGTCCTATGGAAGCCAGAGTGATAACTTCAAGGCTGGTAGCAAATTTGAGCCTAGTAAGGGGCCAGTCGGAGGTTGCTTCAACTGTGGAAAAGACCATTACGCGAGTCACTATCCTCTGAAAAAGGATGATCGCGATCAACAACATAGGATACATGCTGCGGTGGCTAACAAACAAGCTGAAAAGCAAGTTACACCCATAGAAGTTTCCAGGTAAGTTATTCGGTACACCTGTAGTCATACTTTTTGATACTGGAGCTACTGAATGTTTTATTTATACTAAACTTGCAATGAAATTAAAAAGGAAAGCTGAACGAATGGATAAGGCATGGACAGTGCATTATGGGAATAACGTTGTCCATATAGTCGAAATGTGCCTTTTTGGGGCAATTCTTGACTTGCCCATTTTCTCCACAGAAGTTGACATGTATGTCACTCCTTTAGGGTCATATGATATCATTATAGGAGTTAATTGGTTGGCAGAACATAAGGCAAAGGTCGACTGTTATGAAAAATAGATTTGTTGTTTTGATGACCTGCAAAAAGTAGCAGTCATTCAAGGTGTAAAGCGTGAGGTTGCTGTTAGGAAACTAACAGCTATGCAACTAAAAAGGGCTAAAAATAGAGACTACACTTTGTATGCCGTAAGAATGATAGAAAATGTTGAGGAAGATAATGATTTCATGGAAAAGTATCCGTTATTAAGGGATTTCGGTGATGTATTTCCGGAGGAGTTACCAGGTCTTCTGCCCAAACGAGAGTTTGACTTTGCAATAGAGATCAAGCCAGGAACTGAACCCATATCTAAGGCACCCTACAAAATGACCACCCTCGAGTTGGTGGATCTTAAGGCTCAATTACAGGAAATTTTGACAAAAGGGCTGATAAGACTGAGCGTCTCACCATGGGGAGTGCCGGTAATTTTTGTAAAGAAGAAGGATGGCACACTAAGATTGTGCATTGATTACATAATGTTGAATAAGGCAACCATTAAGAATCGATATCCACTTCCTAGGATTGATAATCTGTTCAACCAGATGCGTGGAGCATCAGTCTATTCAAAAATAGATCTTCGATCTGGGTATCATCAGCTGAGAATAAAGGAAGAAAATATTCACAAAACTTCTTTTAGAACAAGGTACGGGCATTATGAATTCACGGTGTTACCTTTTGGGTTGACGAATGCACCTGCCACCTTCATGAATTTGATGAACAATATTTTTCAAGAATACCTAGATAAGTTCGTGCTTGTATTCTTGGACGACATTCTTATATACTCCAAAAAATGTTGAAGAGAACCAAGAGCATTTAAGGATAGTGCTGGAAGTTTTGAGAAAGAGAAGGTTGTATCGTAAATTATCAAAATGTTCCTTTTATGATGTAGCGGTGCATTATTTGGGGCACATTATAAGCAAGAATGGGATAGATGTAGACCCTTTAAAGATCACATCTATAATCGAGTGGCCTACACCTAAGAATGTGCATGAAGTAAGAAGCTTCATGGGCCTGGCAGGATATTATAGAAAGTTCGTTAAGGACTTTTCAAAAATTGCTGCCCCAATCACTTCACTGTAAAAGAAAGATAAGAAATTTGTTTAGACTAAAAAATGTGAATCTACCTTTAACATTTTAAAGGAATAGTTAACTACAACACCTATTTTGACTATACCTGACCCAAATGGAAATTTTACGGTTGTAACGGATGCATCTGGAGAAGGTCTTAGAGGCATTCTGTTACAAAATAAACACGTCATAGCTTATGAAAGCAAAAAGCTTAAGCTACATGAACAAAATTATGCTCCACACGACCTAGAGCTCGTTGCCATTGTTCATGCACTGCAAATGTGGAGGCATTACCTTCTTGGTAAGCCCTTTGAGTTAAAAACCGACCATCTGGGGTTGAAGTATATTTTTACTCAACCAAACTTGAATGCAAGACAACAAAGATGGTTAGAATTTCTATCTCAGTATGATTTTGATATAAGCTACATCAAAGGCAAGATAAATAGGGTGGCAGATGCTCTAAGTCGTAGGAAGCACATCCCTGCTCTTATAACATTAAGAACTCAGTTTAAAGATGAGGTGAAAGATGACATGGAATCTGACTCTTATTTCCAACAAGTTAGAATAGCACTTGCTGCAAATCCAAAGAATGTGAAGTATAAGGGATTTCATTTTGATAATGAAGGAATTCCGAGGTTTGAAAACAGGGTATATATACCCTTGGCAAATGATTTAAGAAAGAAATTGTTAACTGAATTTCATGATTCACCTTTTTCTGGACACCCTGGTATTACAAAAATGCTTGCTAATCTCAAGAAGCAATATTTCTAGAAGGGAATGAAAAAGGATGTGGTGGAATTTGTGACACACTACTTGGAATGTTAGCGTGTTAAGGCAAAACATATGCATCCCTCTAGATTATTGTATCCCCACAGCATTCCACATTATAAATGGCAAGTGATAACGATGGATTTCGTTCAAGGATTACCTATGTCAAGGAATAAGCATGATATCATCTTGGTTGTCGTCGACAAATTAACCAAAGTGGTACACTTCATTGCTGGTAATTTAAAAGATGATGCACCAGTGTTAGCAAGAAGATTTGTACATGAAATTTTCAGATTGCATGGAATACCCGAATTGATCATATCGGACAGAGATCCGAGGATGACATCAAGGTTTTGGCAAACACTTAATGCGGCCTTGGAAACTAAATCAAACTTAGTTCTGCATATCATCTAGAATCGGATGGACAGACCAAAAGAGTAAATCAAGTTTTAGAGGATATGTTAAGAATGTATTGCATGGACCAGCAGTATAAATTGGGAGGAATACCTTCCGCTGGTTGAATTTACCTACAATAATACATACCATGCCTCTTTAAAGATGCGCCTTTTGAATCATTGTATGGAAGAAAATGCAGAAACCCCTGTTAGCGGGACAACGTAGAGGACCGAGAGGTAATTGGGCCCGAATCCTTTCGGAAATGGAACAACAAATTAAAATGATTCAGGAACATTTAAAGGAGGCTGCCAATAGGAAAAAGAGTTATGTAGACTTTAAAGTGGGTTAACAGGCATTATAAACTTGGTGAGCACGGTATTCTTCATGTTAAGCCGAAAAAGAGTTCTATAACTTTTGGCAAGGCTTGCCAAGTTATCGCCTCGTTATGTGGGACTCTTTGAAATTGTAGAAATAATCAACCCTGTAGCTTATCGTCTGCATTGCCTCTTGCTGTTATCACAAATGCATGATTTTTTTCATATTTTCTTTGCTTAAGAAATATGTAACAAATTTATCACATTTGCTGAATTGGAATTCCTTGCAGGTCCAAGACCCAAGAATAATCATGGTTAAGCCCATTCGAGTGCTGGGAACTCACTAGTTGTACTTAAGAAATCATGAGTGAATCAATGTAAGGTCCACAGGACCAGTTTAGCGAAGAAAGTGTAACTTGGGAAAATCTCGAAGAAATGAGATCTGCTTTTCCATACTTGTTTGATCGAAATTGAATTCGAAAAACTGATAATTCTACCAAATATAGACAATTACTGGTCTATTTTACAATTATCTTAAACATTGTTTTGATGATTAAATCTATTTTTGGTATGAACTTATGAATGAACGACGATAATTGATTTTGTCTTGGATACTCTATGAATTGGCTAATTTGATCATCGGGACGATGATTCTTAAGAGGGAGGAATGTAACGTCTTGATTTTTATAAAGATATTATGTATAATCTCTTTTCATATGTGTAAACTATGGAAATGAGGATAATTATGTTAAGACATATCTTTTAATCTTAAAAAAAGAATGTGTTACTAATTGGACTCTTGTTTACTGTAATTTATTTACTTGGGACAGAGGGTTGTCTATAACAGGTGTTTGCAAGAGTGAGACAACAGACTTGCTTATATGATTGATGAACTCTTAGTTGATTGACAGCACACCTTGATCAATTCCATGGATCTAATGTATGATGTGACCTTCTTTGAGATCGCTTTATCGATTTATTTCTATAAGAATGAAGTCTGAAACCAGACTGAAGGTTGTTATAAATGTTACAACACCTGATTTCAAGTATAATGTGTGGTACCTTGATGCCAAGGGAAAAGGTTGATTCCCGAACCACATACACACAGTAATGTCCCGGAGAGTGTAAGGCATAAAGAGTTTAATACAAAAGCTCAATGTATAGATGTGTGTGTTAGACAGAACGTCTTACATCATACTAGTTATGAACCCAGGCGGTTAAGACTTGTTGGAAAATATTAAGTAAAATACTATGTGATTAAATTCTAACCTATAACTAGGTTTTTAGCCTTAACCTAACTAATACCCTACGTGGATTTTAAATTGCATGGGATGCAAATTATGGCAAATCCTAATGATTTGCAACCTAGGTGAAAACCTAAACTATTACTAACCTATGGAGGGGGCCTATGGACACATGCTAGTGAGTGGATAAGATGGAAAGGTTAGAAATTTATGAGGACAGTAAATGATGTCCTTGAAGTTAATGCCAAGTTTGGTAGGAAGAACATGAAAAAGTTGGAGACATCCAACTAGCTATGTAGCTAAGATGGAAATAGCATGCAAAACTTAAAAAATGAACCTCGCCAACCAGAGTCGGTGATGGCGTGGAAATAAAAAAAAGATAATGCATTCAATGCATTATGGTCTTGGTCTTAGTGACCGCTCGCCTTGGAAAGAGGATAGAGGAAATTTAGATGGGTCATTTGTGTTTCTTTCGGGTTTTGAGACTGCTCTGCATTTCCTTCATGGTTCTTTCAAAACCTGCTATTATTTTTGGTTATTGTTGCTGTTGTTTGGGGTAGCCACGGGTATTTTTGAGCCTATGGAAGTTAAGAGATTGTTTGGAGATCCTTGTTGTTGTCGCCGTGGAGAAGAATAGCTCCTGTGGGCGTGGTTTTCTTCAAGCCACGAGAAAATTTACAGGCATGTGAGCCCTTCTCCTTAAAACCTTTTTTCTCTTATTTAAGCGTCTTCATTAAAGAACTTTGCTCTTATGTTGAGTTTTTTTGTAATATGGAAATGTTGATTCAATTAATGTGATTTTCGTGTGTGTTGAGATGAATGTTGGGAATAATACGAATTGGGTATTTCTTTGCAAAGTGAGTAAATGAAATAAATATGTCCTTGCTGTATGAGTTTTGTTCGAACAATGTTGGGTATTAGTTATTATGTACCCATTATGGGTTGAGTTGGTGAAGGTACTAGCCGTGTGAGTAGTTTCTGGTTCTATGTGTTATTGTAAAAAAATGAAATGATAAAATGACGGTGTGACCTTGGTTTGAGCCGCATTATAAAATGAAACCGATTTGGGTATTCTTGTTGACGTTTGAAGAAAATGAGGGTTCCTACTGAATAATTAAGCTAAGAGTGTTCTCGTTCTGATGTTTTGAATTTTGAAAGTAATGAATAGGTTCATTTTTGATTATGGGTTGATCTTGCTGAGGTAACACAATGTGCCCAAATTGTTCGATGATTGTGTGCGCTCAATGGGATATGGAAAGCAGTAAAAATACGGACAAGACCCTTTGATGTGTTTTTTGTCATTTACAGTTGTATGGCTAAGATCCTTCCAGGGACAATAAGATCCTAGTAGCATCTTTACATTGTCTGTTCGAGTTTGATAGGATGTTCTTACTTGTGGGTCTTGGTATGTATCTGATGTTTGGAAGAATTCTGATCTGACTAGGAATAAGGTAGTTGTCTATAGAAGGAAGGGTAGAGATACCACTTATATTTTGTGTTAGTTGAACTAATGCTATATATAAATATAATATAGATATATATTATATATAATATATTTACAGATTGCCAATCCTCGTGTTTCATTGGAAACACGAATATGAGTGATTTATTTTGGGGTTTGGAAAGTGAATTCTTTATTAGATGAAAGCATGATTTGGTTGTTGCTGTACATCTTAGTTGTTTATATTGGACGAGAATGTCGTGGGTGAAAAGCTAAAAAGGAAATGATTGTATTTAGAGGTACTTTTGTAATGATGCTTACGGACCAGATGACAAAATGAATTGAGCAACTTCTGGAATGGTAGTCGAGGTTGAATTCTAAAATTATAATGTTGAGAAGAAACTTAACCCTCTGGGGGAACAGGTGGCACTAAATAAGTTGACAATAAGCTAGACAAGGAGAAGAGGTAATATGATATTTTTTTATTGATATGCCTCAATACTTTTATTTTGGCTGTTATCATTGCTTGATATCATTTGGTTAAAAGTATTAGTAAAGTTTGATGAAAGAAAGAGAAATTTGGATGGAAATTTGAATAATGATTCTTTCTTCTCTTATACGGTTGAAATTCTCTATTTGATATGCAAACGAATTCATTGCTGCCTAGGCGTAATCTTGATCTAATTGTTGTTACTTTCTTTTGATTTGAAATTAAGTCTTATGTGTTTGTGCATTTTCAGAATTGCACAGTCGTGTTCTGGTGAAGACTATTTTTCAGTACACTATGAGAGAAAAGAAAGAGAGTGTGATGGATAATTTGAATTAATGATCATTTTCTCTCATACAGTTGGAAATCTATAATTGTTATGGAACAAATTTTGTACTGCTTGGGTTTAAGCATTTGTATTTAATTGTTGTTTACTTTTTTTTCTCTTCAGCGTTTGATTGCTTGAAATCAGATGAGTTGTATGAAAGAAAGGGAAATAGTTCTGGTTTCGGTTTTAGATTTTAGTTATCTCTTGTGAATCTTTTGAATTCACAACTATTGTAAGGAAATGAAATTATAGCATTTATGTTAGAACAACAGTTGCATAATTGTGTTTTTTTTTCTTACAGATGTTTGTAATCTGGAACTGTTTGAAGGAAATTACTTCTTGTAATAATTATTTGGGAAAGAGGGCAGTAATAATCCTTTGTCTGATTGGGATGGTAATTAGATGATTGAGTTGTTATGTGTGTTCATCCTTTTGGTACTTAATTCTTGAATGATGTTCATATTTTAACGTTTCATAAAAGCAGGGTTCTTTTATTGAGACAGTTAATTAAAAGCACCTCATTTTAATGACAAGTGCTTAATATGCTCAGTTCAATGAACTGACCCGTGCAAGTAATTTTGCAGATGGAACTTGAGTATAAACGAAGACATGGTTGTTTTCTGATACTTCTTTTGATTAACTGAAGATGGATTGTATTGATAGCTATTACTCCTCTACGAGGAAATGAGAAAGGAAGAAATTACATTCTTCTATCTTATGAGTTGTAATGTTGTTTGATATAAACAAAGTCCAGTCATTGGACTGGCAAATGTATAGATTGTAAAACTGATGGATGAATACAAGTAAAAGTGTGATATTTTTAATGACTGTATCAGTTTGATATTGTTGAATAAGTTTGAGAATATAACATTATTCCTTGATTTGGAATTATTCAAATGTTAATGGATGAATTTAAAAGGAAATAACATCTATTCTTTACCTGAATGCAACTTTTACGTTGAAATGTGCAATTAGTTCATACTTGGGTTAAGATGAATTTTAAATTGACATTAAAAAGGATTTAGGTAAACATGATCTCTTAATTGAAAGGTATTCGGGATTAGCTTGAAAGCTAAGGAATATCAAATAACTTAGGAGCAGCCGAACCTTGTATTCGGACTCCGTTAATAGCCTCGAATGTTTAAATTCAGAAAATAAGATATGGGAAACATATCTATTGTTAACAGACCTTAACTAAGTAAGGTTAAGGAGAATAAATGAATAAATTCATTTAGAATTACCTCGTTTAAATGACGTCTAATAAGATGGAATTCTGAATTTGTTTACAGTTGTGGAAAAAACTTGGTTAAGTTTAATAGGTTAAACTTATTAAGTTTATCGATAATGGACTGATTAGTCCAAAGATTAAGAAAGGAACCAAGAAGAGAAATATGCAACCCTTCGGTATGAAGGAGGAGATGCGTATATTAAGCTAGAAGACAAATTAAGTCTCTCTTAGCTACATACAACTGTAACAAGAACGAGGATAAAGGATCAGCATGGCTGCGAAAGTTGATCTTAAATATTAGATTAAACCAAATCACATTGAGCTGGATGTGTACTCTCGATGAGAGGATTCCGTAGGACATTGACATACGCCAGCTACAATATGGTGTCTTCATGAAGGCGGGGCCTTCATGACGACACAATGTTATAGCTGACATATTACAATGCCCTCCCGAATTAAATCATCAAGTTTACATAAGCTGGATACTAAGTTCTTAGGCTGGGGATAGGAATGTGATCACGTATACGGAGTGACTCCGGAGGACTAAAGGTAACTAGACACACGGAGTCGTCTAGGGACGACACCGTATGTCTGCGTATCTTTAGTTACCATGAGTAACTTCCTATACTCGTTCATATTGCTAGTTGGGGTTAGAGCTTGACCTTAAATGGAAGGACTGGTAGAGACAGGAAAGACCATTCTAGATAACAGACGAAGTGAGGTGAAGGACGTATTCCATTGATGTGTATCACATCTAGGAATATGATCATGCAAAGCATGTGAAAATCTTTGGCCAAAGTATCGCAAGTGCTGGTTGCGTTGTCCTAATCACCTAGTTTAAGATGCAGGATGTCAGATGAATATCAGTAACAGATATTCAGATAGGCTTCTTAAATGGATCACTTCGATAACCGGAAACGGTAAGAGAACCCTGTATATTCATTATACAATGCATGAATTAACATGAAGGATCGGTAAGTCGCCGAGTCATGAAATGAGAGATCGCTGAAACTCTAGAGCCATAAAATGGGAGATCGGTAGTAGTTCTTCGAGTCATTTACAGCAGCATATGGTATCTGTTATATGATTGAATGGCACTGAATGTGTGTTCCATATTGCAAATATGTGAACAGAGAACATTGTTTTAAAAGGAAATTGTGTGATCCAAATTGCATTAATTGGACAGAGAACAATTATTAAAACTTGAACGTGTGTTTGAATTATATAATTCATAACAGGGAACGTTTGTATAAAAAAAAAAAAATTCCCCTTGTTCTAGTATCTTAAAATGGGGATGTTACATCTTGGTATTAGAGCTGAAGGTTGCAGCTCTTGGACCTAATGAGTCCACAATTTAATAAGGTTTACATTTTCTTATTGAACAGAAAATGGTCAGAACAAGAGGAAATGCTGCGAACAACCCGTTACCGGGTGGAGAAGCTACTGCTCAAAAGCTGGATGAAATCCTTGCTGCCCTACTAGATACGAGAGATCGTTTGACTGTTTTGGAACAAAGCAGTCAATGGGCAATGAAGAGGAGGAAGAAGAAGCTGATATAAATGATCAGCCACCTCCCTGTGGACAACACCAATGGAGGGAATCCGGGTGTTGATAATAGTAATGTGAATGCTCCTAATCATCCTGAAAAAAAAAGGAAAGATTAGCAACTGAACTTACAAATGACATAAAGAGAATAAGTCCTCCAAAGTTTGACAGAACAACCCTTGGGGACGGAGCTGAGAATTGGCTCAGTGAAATGGAGAAGTACTTTGCCATAAAAAACTTCTCCGAGGAGACCAAAGCGATATGGGGAGCATATCAGCTTTCTCATGAAGCATCATCATGGTGGGACAACCGTAAGGTTGAGTTGAATATTGTCGAATCAGACATAACTTGGGATCAATTTAAGGGTTACTTTAGGCAACGGTGGCTGCCTCAACTCTATTTTGATAGGAAAATGACTGAATTTCAGAACTGGTCGCAAGGAAGGCTGACGGTGACAGAATACTGGGAAGGGTTTACTAAACTCCTTAAGTATGTGCCGCAGTACCAAGCTGACGAGAAGTTCAGAATACGAAAGTTCATAATGGGACTAAATCCCATCATTGGTGGCGAAGTGGATGTCCACGGTCCAACCACCATGGAAGGAGTTGTCGAAAAGGCAATAAGACAGGAACAGAAATTGAGAGCAATTTCTTCTGCTCATAGGGAAGAGATAAGGAAGAAGATTCCCAACTCTTCTTCATCTCTCGCACCCAAAAGGGGGCCCTGGAAAAGGTTTGGTGTGAAAAAAAAAAAAAATTGTTGTAGATAACAACAAGAAATCTGTAATAAACAAACCTGTAAATAGTGTGCGGAACAGCTTCGCAAAAGTTAGTGGCAATGGACAAAAGTCCTATGGAAGCCAGAAGAATGATAACTTCAAAGCTGGTAACAAATTTGAGCCTAGGAAAGGGCCAGTTGGAGGATGCTTCAACTATGGAAAGGACCATTACGCGAGTCACTGTCCTCTGAAAAAGGATGATCGCGATCAGCAGCATAGGATACACGCTGCGGTGGCTAACAGACAAGCTGAAAAGCAAGTTACGCCTATAGAAGTTCCGGGTAAGTTATTCGGTACACCTGTAGTCATACTTTTTGATACTGGAGCCACTGAATGCTTTATTTCTACTAAACTTGCAATGAAATTAAAAAGAAAGCTGAACGAATGGATGGACAGACATGGACAGTGCATTATGGGAATAATGTTGTCCATACAGTCGAAATGTGCCTTTTTGGGGCAATTCTTGACTTGCCCAGTTTCTCCACCGAAGTTGACCTGTATGTCACTCCTTTAGGATCATATGATATCATTATTGGAGTTAACTGGTTGGCAGAACATAAGGCAAAGGTCGACTGTTATGAAAAATAAATTTGTTGTTTTGATGACCTGCAGAAAGCAGCAGTCATTCAAGGTGTAAAGCGTGAAGTTGCAGTTAGGAAACTAACAAGCTATGCAACTAAAAAGGGCTAAAAATAGAGGCTGCACCTTGTATGCCAGTAAAAATGACAGAAAATGCTGAGGAGGATAATGATTTCATGGAAAGATATCCATTATTAAGGGATTTCAGTGATGTATTTCCGAGAGGAATTACCAGGTCTTCCACCCAAACGAGAGTTTGACTTTGCAATAGAAATCAAGCCAGGAACTGAACCCATATCTAAGGCACCTTATAGAATGACCACCCTCGAGTTGGTAGAGCTAAAGGCTCAATTACAGGAACTTTTGACTAAGGGGCTGATAAGACCGAGCGTCTCACCATGGGGAGCGCCGGTAATTTTTGTAAAGAAAAAAGGATGGCACATTGAGACTGTGCATTGATTATAGAATGTTGAACAAGGCAACTATTAAGAATCGATACCCACTTCCTAGGATTGATGATCTGTTCGACCAGATGCGTGGAGCATCAGTCTATTCAAAAATAGATCTTCGATCTGGGTATCATCAGCTGAGAATAAAGGAAGAAGATATTCATAAAACAACTTTTAGAACAAGGTACGGGCATTATGAATTCACGGTGTTACCTTTTTTGACTGAATGCACCTTCCTGCCTTCATGAATTTGATGAACAAGATTTTTTTCTCAAGAATACTTAGACAAGTTTGTGCTTGTATTCTGGACGACATTCTTATATACTCCAAAAATGTCGAAGAGCACCAAGAGAATTTAAGGATAGTGCTAAGAAGTTTTGAGAAAGAGAAGGTTGTATGGTAAATTATCAAAATGTTCCTTTTATGATGCAGAGGTGCATTATTTGGGGCACGTTATAAGCAAGAACAGGATAGCTGTAGACCCTGCAAAGATCGCAGCTATAACCAAGTGGCCTGCGCCTAAGAACGTGCATGAAGTAAGAAGCTTCATGGGCCTGACAAGATATTATAGAAAGTTTGTTAAGGACTTTTCAAAAATTGTTGCCCCAATCACTTCACTGCAAAAGAAAGATAAGAAATTTGTCTGGACTGACAAATGTGAATCTGCCTTTAAAATTTTAAAGGAACAGTTAACTACAACACCTATTTTGACTGTACCTGACCCAAATGGAAATTTTACGATTGTAACAGATGCGTCTGGAGAATGTCTTTAGAGGCATTCTGTTACAAATAACCACATCATAGCTTATGAAAGCAGAAAGCTTAAGTTTACACGAACAAAATTATGCTCCACACGACTAGAGCTCGTTGCCATTGTTCAGCAACTGCAAATGTGGAGGCATTACCTTCTTGGTAAGCCCTTTGAGTTAAAAAAACCGACCATCTGGGGTTGAAGTATATTTTTACTCACCAAACTTGAATGCAAGACAACAAGATGGTTAGAATTTCTATCTCAGTATGATTTTGATATAAGCTACATCAAAGGCAAGATAAATAGGGTGGCAGATGCTCTAAGTCGTAGGAAGCACCTCCCTGCTCTTATAACATTAAGAACTCAGTTTTAAAGATGAGGTGAAAGATGACATGGAATCTGACTCTTATTTCCAACAGTTAGAATAGCACTTGCTGCAAATCCAAAGAATGTGAAGTATAAGGGATTTCATTTTGATAATGCAGGAATTCCGAGGTTTGAAAACAGGGTATATATACCCTTGGCAAATGATTTAAGAAAGAAATTGTTAACTGAATTTCATGATTCACCTTTTTCTGGACACCCTGGTATTACAAAATGCTTGCTAATCTCAGTAAGCAATATTTCTAGAAGGGAATGAAAAAGGATGTGGTGGAATTTGTGACACACTACTTGGCATGTTAGCGTGTCTGTTAAGGCAAAACATATGCATCCCTCTAGATTATTGTATCCCCACAGCATTCCACATTATAAATGGCAAGTGATAACGATGGATTCGTTCAAGGATTACCTATGTCAAGGAATAAGCATGATATCATCTTGGTTGTCGTCGACAATTAACCAAAGTGGTACACTTCATTGCTGGTAATTTAAAGATGATGCACCAGTGTTAGCAAGAAGATTTGTACATGAAATTTTCAGATTGCATGGAATACCCGAATTGATCATATCGGACAGAGATCCGAGGATGACATCAAGGTTTTGGCAAACACTTAATGCGGCCTTGGAAACTAAATCAAACTTTAGTTCTGCATATCATCTAGAATCGGATGGACAGACCAAAAGAGTAAATCAAGTTTTAGAGGATATGTTAAGAATGTATTGCATGGACCAGCAGTATAAATGGGAGGAATACCTTCCGCTGGTTGAATTTACCTACAATAATACATACCATGCCTCTTTAAAGATGCGCCTTTTGAATCATTGTATGGAAGAAAATGCAGAACCCCTGTTAGCTGGGACAACGTAGAGGACAGAGAGGTAATTGGGCCAGAAATCCTTTCGGAAATGGAACAACAAATTAAAATGATTCAGGAACATTTAAAGGAGGCTGCCAATAGGAAAAAGAGTTATGTAGACTTAAAGTGGGTTAACAGGAATTATAAACTTGGTGAGAAGGTATTTCTTCATGTTAAGCCGAAAAAGAGTTCTATAACTTTTGGCAAGGCTGCCAAGTTATCGCCTCGTTATGTGGGACCTTTTGAAATTGTAGAAATAATCAACCCTGTAGCTTATCGTCTAGCATTGCCTCTTGCTTTATCACAAATGCATGATTTTTTTCATATTTCTTTGCTTAAGAAATATGTAACAAATTTATCACATTTGCTGAATTGGAATTCCTTGCAGGTCCAAGACCCAAGAATAATCATGGTTAAGCCCATTCGAGTGCTGGGAACTCACTAGTTGTACTTAAGAAATCATGAAGTGAATCAATGTAAGGTCCAACAGGACCAGTTTAGCGAAGAAAGTGTAACTTGGGAAAATCTCGAAGAAATGAGATCTGCTTTTCCATACTTGTTTGATCGAAATTGAATTCGAAAAACTGATAATTCTACCAAATATAGACAATTACTGGTCTATTTTACAATTATCTTAAAACATTGTTTTGATGATTAAATCTATTTTTGGTATGAACTTATGAATGGAACGACGATAATTGAATTTTGTCTTGGATACTCTATGAATTGGCTAATTTGATCATCGGGACGATGATTCTTTAAGAAGGGAGGAATGTAACGTCTTGATTTTTATAAGATATTATGATAATCTCTTTTCATGATGTTGTAACTATGGAAATGAGGATAATTATGTTAAGACATATCTTTTAATCTTAAAAAAGAATGTGTTACTAATTTGGACTCTTGTTTACTGTAATTTATTTACTTGGGACAGAGGTTGTTATAACATGTGTTTTGCAAGAGTGAGACAACAGACTTGCTTATATGATTGATGAACTCTTATTGTTGATTGACAGCACACCTTGAATCAATTCCATTGATCTAATGTATGATGTGACCTTCTTTGAGATCGCTTTATCGATTTATTTTCTATAAGGAATGAAGTCTGAAACCAGACTGAAGGTTGTTATAAATGTTACAACACCTGATTTCAAGTATAAATGTGTGGTACCTTGATGCCAAGGGAAAAGGTTTGATTCCCGAACCACATACACACAGTAATGTCGGAGAGTGTAAGGCATAAAGAGTTTTAATACAAAAGCTCAATGTATAGATGTGTGTGTTAGACAGAACGTCTTACATCATACTAGTTATGAACACCAGTCGGTAAGACTTGTTGGAAAATATTAAGTAAAATACTATGTGATTAAATTCTAACCTATAACTATGTTTTAGCCTATAACCTAACTACTACCCTACGTGGATTTTAAATTGCATGGGATGCAAATTATGGCAAATCCTAATGATTTGCAACCTAGGTGAAAAACCTAAACTATTACTAACCTATGGAGGGGGCCTATGGACACATGCTAGTGAGTGGATAAGATGGAAAGGTTAGAAATTTATTAGGACAGTAAATGATGTCCTTGAAGTTTAAATGCCAAGTTTGGTAGGAACATGAAAAAGTTGGAGACATCCAACTAGCTATGTAGCTAAGATGGAAATAGCATGCAAAACTTTAAAAAATGAACCTCGCCAACCAGAGTCGGTGATGGCGTGGAAATAAAAAAAAAGATAATGCATTCAATGCATTAATGGTCTTGGTCTTAGTGACCAGCTCGCCTTGGAAAGAGGATAGAGGAAATTTAGATGGTCATTGTGTTCTTTCGGGTTTTGAGACTGCTCTGCATTTCCTTCATGGTTCTTTCAAACCTGCTATTATTTTGGTTATTGTTGCTGTTGTTTGGGGTAGCCACGGTTATTTTTGAGCCTATGGAAGTTAAGAGATTGTTTGGAGATCCTTGTTGTTGTCGCCGTGGAGAAGAATAGCTCCTGTGGGCGTGGTTTTCTTCAAGCCACGAGAAAATTTACAGGCATGTTGAGCCCTTCTCCTTAAACCATTTTTCTCTTATTTAAGCGTCTTCATTAAAAGAACTTTGCTCTTATGTTGAGTTTTTTTGTAAATGGAAATGTTGATTCAATTAATGTGATTTTCGTGTTGAGATGAATGTTGGGAATAAATACGAATTGGGTATTTCTTTGCAAAGTGAGTAAATGAAATAAATATGTCCTTGCTGTATGAGTTTTGTTCGACAATGTTGGGTATTCGTTCTTATTACCCATTATGGGTTTGAGTTGGTGAATGTACTAGCCGTGTGAGTATTGTTTTCTGAGTTCTATGTGTTCTTGTAAAAAAATGAAATGATAAAATGATTCGGTGTGACCTCTGGTTTGAGCTGTCATTATAAAATGAACACGATTTGGGTATTCTTGTTGCGTTTTGAAGAAAATGAGTGTTTCCTTACTGAAATAATTAATGTAACGAGTGTTCTCGTTCTGATGTTTTGAATTTTGAAAGTAATGGTAATAGGGTTTCATTGTGCATTATGGGTTGATCTTGCTGAAGGTAACAACAATGTGCAAATTGTTGTCTATGATTTGTGTGCGCTAATGGATATGGAAAGCCGTAAAAATACTGGACAAGACTTTTGTATGACTGTTTCTCTTGTCATATTACAGTGTATGGCTTAAGAATCCTTCCAGGGACAATAAGATCATAGTAGCATCTTTACATTGTCTGTTCTAGTTTGATATGATGTTCTACCTGCTTGTTCTTGGTATTCGTATATGACTGTTTGGAAAGAAGTTCTGATCTGAATAGGAATAAGGTAGTTAGTCTATAGAATGGAATGGGTAGAGCATACAACTTATATTTTGTGTCTAGTTGAACTCAATGATATATATATATATATATATATATATATATATATATATATAATATTTACAGATTGAAAATTCTTCATTGTTTTCATTGAAACAGAATATGAGTGGATTTCTTATTTTGGTGTTTGGAAAGTGAATTCTTTTATTATTATGATGAAAGCATGATTTGTTGTTGCTGTACACTCTTAGTTGTTTATATCTGGACGAGAATGTCCGTTGGGTGAAAACTTAAAAAGGAAATGATTGTATTTAGAGGTACTTTTGATACTGATGCTTACGGACCAGATGCAAATGAATTCGAGCCAACTTTCTGGAATGGTAGTTAGTAGGTTGTAATTTCTAAATTATAATTGTTGAGAAAATCACCCTATGGGGAACAGGCTGGCACTAAATAAGTTGACAATCAGCTAAGCAAGGAGAAGAGGTAATATGATATTTTTTTTATTGATTATTGACTTCAATTACTTTCTCTTTTGGCTGTTATCATTGATTGATATCACTTCTGGTTAAAATTATTCAGTACAGTTATGATGAAAAGAAAGAGAATATTGGATGGATAATTTGAAGTAATGATTATTTCTTCTCTTATACGGTTGAAATTCTATATTTGATATTGAACGAATTTCATGCTGCCTTAGGCGTAATCATCTGCATCTAATTGTTGTTTACTTTCTTTCTGATTTGAAATAAGTATTATGTTGTTTGTTGAATTTTCAGAATTGACACCAGTGTGTTCATGGTGAATGACTACTTTTCTCTTCTACATTTGATTGTTTGAAATTAAATAAGTGGTACGAAAGGGAAGTAGTTCTATTGGAATTATTAATTAAAATATATATCTTGAAATTTCAACTGTTAAAAAGGAAATGGAACTGACAGCAAATACATTAGAACAACATTGTATACATATGTGTATTAGTTCTTACAGATGTTTTAATCTGGAACTACTTAGAGGAAATTACTTCTGTAGTAATTATTTGGGAGAAAGTTAGTAAATCTTTTTGTTTGATTGTGATGGTAATTAGATGATTGAGTTGTTAAGTTGTTCATCCTTATCAGTACTTAATTCGTAGATGATGTCCATCTCAATTTATTAACATTTCATAAAAGTAGAGTTCTTTTATTGAGACAATTAATTAAGAGCACCTCATTTTAATGATAAGTGCTTAATATGCTCAGTTCGATGAACTGACCCGTGCAAGTAAATTTTGTAGAAGGTGTCCTTGAGTAAAAATGAAGACATGTTATTTTCTGATGCTTCTTCTGAGTAGCTAAGGATGGATCGTATCTGATAGTTTATTATTCCTCTATGAGGAAATGGGAAAAGAAGAAGTTGCATTCTTCTTCCCTTATGTGTTGTAATGTTATTTGATATAAATGAAGTTCAGTTGTATGGACTGGTAAATTGTATAGATTTTAAATCTTAAGGATTGAATACAAGGAAAGGTGTGATATTTTAATGGTTGTATCACTTTGAAACTGTTTGAATAACATTGAGAATATAATTTTATTCATTGATTTGGATTTATTCAAATGGTAGTTGACATATTTATAGGAACATAATGTCTTTTCTTTACTTGAATGCAACTTTTAAGTTGGAATGTGCAATTAATTCATACTCGGGTTAATATGAATTTTAGATTGACATTGAAAAGGGTTTAAGTGAATGTGAACTCTTAATTGAATGATATTCGGAATTAGTTTATAAGCTGAGGAATATCAATAAAAGAGGCAGTTGAACCTCGTACTCGGATTTCATTAATATCCTCGAAATGTTTAATTCAGAGGATATTCGTTATGAGGAAACATATCTATTCGTAACAAACCTTAATTGAAGTAAGGTTATGGTGATTAAATGAATATATTCATTTGGAATTAGGCCTCATTTAAATGGTGTCTAATAAGATGGAATTCTGAATTTAAATGTAGTTGCAGATAAAACTTGGTTAAGTTTAATAGGTTGAACTTACTACGTTAAGCTGTAGTGGACTGTTAGTCTGAAGCTTGAAGTAAAGAACCAAGAAGGAAATATGCAATCCTTCGGTATGGAGGAGTAAACGTATATTAAGCTATAGAAAATTTAAGTCTCTCTCTTAGCTATGCAAATGTAACGAGTAATGAGGTTAAAGGATCAACATGGTTGCTGAAAATTGATCTTAAATATTTAAGATTATAATCCAATCACACTCAAGCTAGATGTGTATTCCTTGATGAGAGGATTCCGTAGGACCTTGACACATGCCAGCTGCAATCTGGTGTCTTCATGAAGGTGGGGCCTTCAAGATGACACAATGTTGCAGCTGACATGTTACAACGCCCTCGCAAATCAAATCATCAAGTTTACATAAGTTGGGACCAAGATACTTGGATGAGGATAGGAATGTGGCCGCGTATACGGGGTGACTCTTGAGGACTAAAGGTAACTAGACACACGCAGTCGTCTAGGGTCGACACAATATGTCTGCGTACCTTTAGTCACCATGAGTGTCTTCTTATACTCTTTCATATTGCTAGTTGCGGGTTAGAGCTTAACCTTGGACAGAAGGACTGACAGAGGTCAGAAAAGACCATTCTAGATAACAGACGAAGTGAGGTGATGGACGTATTCCATTAAGGCGTATAACATCTGGGAATATGATCATGCAAAGCATGTGAAAATATTTGGCCAAAGTATCGTAAGTTGCTGGTTGCGTTGTCCTAATCACCTAATTTAAGAAGCAAGATATCAGATGAATATCAGTAACAAATATTCAGATAGGCCTCTTAAATGGAACACTTCGGTAACCAAAAACGGTAAAGAGAACCCCGTATACTTAGTATACAATGCATGGATTAACATGAAGGATCGGTAATTCACCGAGTCATGAAATGAGAGATCGCTGAAACTCCGAGCCATAAAATGGGAGATCGGTAGTTCTTCGAGTCATTTATAGCAGCATATGGTATCTGTTATATGATTGAATGTCAATGAATGTGTGTTCCATATTGTAAATATGCGAACAAAGAAAATTGGTTTTAAAAGTAATTGTGTGATCCGAATTACATTAATTGGACAGAGAATAATTATTAAAACTTGGTCGTGTGTTTTGAATTACATAATTCAGAACAGAGAACGTTATATAATTTTTTTCCCCCTTGTTTTAGTGTCTTAAAATGGGGATGTTACACCATACACACCGTTGTAGCTCTACTAGATGATGGATGCAATAGTTTAACACAATGACATTACTTGTAAACACAAACTAGAAGTATCACTAATACCGAATGTTGCTATTTGTTTGATTTATAATTTTTTTTGGAAAATTTCGCTTGATGTTGGAAAAAAGGCTATTGATTTGTGTCGTCAAAATGACTATTTTTAAGTCAAAAATAAAATTCCTCCAAAATAATAATTATGCCTTTTTCAATTTAATTTTTTATTCCCCTTTTGTATAAAATTAAATATCCTCGAATATAAAAATATATTCTTTCAACACAAAGTTTAAACAAAAGATGAAGTTTCTAAAGATTTAAGGGAAACTTATCTTGCATGGGTGCCATAAAAAGAAACTTCATCTTTTGTTTAAACTTTGTGAATTAATAAACTAGCACAGAGTAACAAACAGGGGCAGGATGGTATAAACAAGTCAAGGCCATGTGCATGCTTGCTCCAACAATACAAATAACATAGAGTTGTGTAAGCCAAAAATCTTCACAGGGACCGAAAAGGGGTGGAAAGTCTCAGTTAAAACACCATATAGCTATGCAACAATGTGAGGAGAAGATTGGAGGATAAAAATGAATGAGAAAAACCTGTGCTATGAGTGAAAAATTAAGAATGAATATGTATGCAACACCTTGAGATGATACCAATTTTGGGCTAGATAATGGACTATATAATAATGAAACTAAAACTTTGTATTCTCATTAGTTGAAATCAACGAAGAAGATTAGAAATAAATAAGCCAATAATGGCGGTTCACTTCACATTTAAAGATGACACTCCAACTGCCTATGTGAACTTAAAAGAGTATGAGTTGCAAAACAAAAGCTCTCCTAATAAACGCATGAAATTATCTAATAAATTGTTTACAATAATGTTATTAAGTCATTGTCTAAAGCAACAATTTGTATGTACTAGCAATAACACCTTTGGTGCTATTAACAAGGTGATATGCCTCTTAATTAATTAGGATTATTTTTTTAAAAAAGTTAATATTAATTTTTAAAAATAAACTTTAAAATTAGTAAAAAAATAAAATGGTGAAAGGAATTAAAATTTTACAAAAGTAAAAAAACATTAATTAAAATTAATTACAATTAAATTTTTTTGATAAAAATTTAAAATTAATAAAAATTCTAATTTAAAAAAAATGATAAAAAATTAAAATTGATTAAAATTAGAAATTTATAAAAAATAAAAAATAAAATTAATCAAAAAATTAAATATTAATAGAAATTAAAATTTAATAAAAAAATAATGTAATTTAAAAATTAATTAAAAAATTAAAAATAAAAAGTAATTGAATTTGATAGAAATTAATGTTACGATTTATCATCACACCAAAAGCTCGAACTAGTAGTGGAGAGGGATCTCATTGTGTTAACCAGCTGCTACGCCAACAAACCTCCACACGATGGAGCCAAATGCTATTATTTTTGGGTCAAATTCAAATGTAGAAACAATAAAATATAGAACACTAATAAAACACCGAATATAAAAATATTGCAATTTAATTCATTTGGGATGTATTATTCATGTAGAGATGGAGTTTGTATACAAATGCTTAATCCTATTAACCAGGAGTCAAGTCTTATCCACTAATCTATCCACCTATCTCTAATCCCTCATATCTCTCACTCAACTCCTAATATCTCTCTAGAGATAATCTACGTGTGTTATTATCACAACTCACCAATATAATTAAACTATTACAAAATTATATGATTTGTTTAAATGACAATTCACATATTACAAATACATACATAAATAATGTTCACAATAACATATAAATTTCCTAACATTCACCCTCTTAGTGTGAACATGGGTGAGTTTTGTCTAGTACCTGCTCATGTTCTACAATCTGATGGTTTTCAAATAGTACCATCAACTCCAACATGTTTTCTAGTGGAACCATTAACCACTCTGTATGCGATTTTCAAAGAGATTTACAAACTCCCAAATTGGTTTTCTAGTGGACCACCAACCACTTTCATAGTAGCGTACACGTTTCCCCACCCCCATCTTTACATTCAAGGGAAAATACAAGAAATATCACTCACACAAGAGCTCACTTAAATTACAAGATTGAACAAGAATAAATCATCTTTTCTTATTACAACACAAAATGAAAATTAAACACAACAAAAATAAATGTCACAAATTCATTGTGTGGCCCCTTCGCTTGTGGCCGGCAAGAGGTCATTGATTAACCTTCTTCATCTGTTGCCTCCTTCCTCCATTTGAAACTGCTTAGTTACTCAAAAAAATTGAAAATGAAGCTCAATATGAAATTCCCCCCCTCAATTTGAACTTGGTTGTCGCATACTAGAGAAAATGCGATCATGAGAAATACGAGCAACCTTTTTTTTGCAATTTTCCTAATAATCACCTAAATGACACAAAAATGACTTTAAAAATTTTGACTCGAATTTAGACAAAAGACGATGAAAAAGATAATACAACAAAACCTTTAAACTTAAGACGACTTTATGATGTTTGTAATGATACAAATAAAATTAACAAATAAACATAATATAAAAACGAAATAAACAAAACAATCAAAATAAAAAATATATAATAACTTAAAAAAAACAACTTAGACTTACGTAACTAAACAATAAATAAGACTTGTTCCCTAATGAATTAACCGAGAGGGAAGAAATACCACATTTTTTTTCTTCTTAAAAATAAACAAAAACTAAAACAACATGTGGACGGTACAATAAATCAGAGACTAAAAAATAATGACCAAATGACTACATGACTGGAAGGAAGGTACATGCAATCCATGTGGCATGGCAGGTCTACAATCTCCCATGAACTAACCACGAACTGAATATCGTGTGGTAAGAGTAACATTTACAGAAACTTCTAACTTATATAATCCAGGCTCAGTGAAATGCATTTTTCTCCAAAAATATTATCCGAGTTCTTTTGTAGTTGTATTACCCATATTTCGTGAAACCTAATAAGTTTCAGAGAAACCCAAATCCTAGAACGAAAACTACAACCTATTCTTCAAACATATTTTCTTAAAAAATTCTCTTGCTCAATCACATAAATTCCATTGTCGGGTTTGCATACCTTCTCTGATACCAAATATTAGTTTTGGGTCAGATTCAAATGTAGAAACAATAAAATATAACACACTAATAAAACACCGAATATAAAAATATTAACAATTTAATTCATTCAGGATGTATTATTCATGTAGAGATGGAGTTTTTATACAAATGCTTGATCCTATTAACTAGGAGTCAAGTCTTATCCATTAATCTCTTCACCTATCTCTAATCCCTCATATCTCTCACTCAACTCCTAATATTTCTCTAGAGATAATCTACGTGTGTTATTATCACAACTCACCAATATAATTAAAGTATAACAAAATTATATGATTTGTTTATATGACAACTCATATATTACAAATACACACATAAATAATGTTCACAATATCATATAAATTTTCCAACATATGCAACCACGTGAGCCTTGAGCTCACCATGTATTCACCAAATTAGGCCCAACGACATTAGGAGATAACGACACTGAAAGTTCCCGGGAGGTCACCCATCCCAGTACTACTCCAGGTCGAGCGTGCTTAACTGTTTGGTTCTGATACCATGTATTCACCAAATTAGGCCCAACGACATTAGGAGGCAATGACACCGGGACTTTCTAGGAGGTCACCGATCCCAGTATTACTCTAGGTCGAGAGGTAACATGGTATCAGAGCTAGGCAGTTAAGCGAGGTAACATGGTATCAGAGACAGACAATTAAGCGCGTCCACTTGGAGTAGTACTAGGATGGATGACCTCTCGGGAAGTCCCAATGTTGTTATCTCCTAATGTTGTTGGACCTAATTTGGTGAATACATGGTGGGCTCAGGGCTCACGTGGTTGCATTTGGTTCAATTGTGTGGAGGTGTGTTGGCATAACAACTGATTAACATAATGAGATCCCTCTCCACTACTAGTTCGAGCTTTTGGTGTGATGACAAATCATAACAATTAATAAAAAGTTAAGAAATAATAAAAGTTGATGAAAAATAAGTTTTTTTATTAATTTATAAAAATTAATAAAAAAACTCAAAAATTAATAAAAAGTTAAAAATTCAAGAACTTTAATAAAATAAAACATTAATAAAAAATGAAAATTAAATAAATATTAAAAAATAAAAAGGCAGTAAAAATTTAAAATTAATGAAAATTGAAAATTAAAAAATTAAAAAATAAATAAAAAGTCAATAATAAAAGTTAATGAATTTTTTTTATTAATTTATAAGAATTAATGAAAACGATAAAAATTCAAAAAATTTAATCAAATAAAACATTAATAAAAATTTAAAAGTACAAATTTAAAATTAATAAAAATAAATTAAATGTTTTTAAAAATTCAAAATTAATTAAAAATAATAAAAAATAATAAAAGTTAAAAAATAGAAAACTAATAAAAAGTTAAAAATTCAAACAAATTAATGAAAAAAAACATTAACAAAAATGAAAAACTAAACAAATATTAAAAATTAATTAAAAAGAAAAAAGGTAATATTTTTTTTTAAAAACTAGTAAAAAGGTAAAAATTAAAAAGTAATAAATAATAATAAATTAATAACCCAAAATTAAGAAAAGTTTCAAAATGGAGAAATAAATATAATTTATTAAAAAAAATTAAAAAATTAAAAATTAAAATAAAAAATAATTATCAAAAAATTAAAAATTAAAATTAATAACATTAAAATTTAATAAGTATTTAAAATTTTAATTAATTAAAGTAAAAAATTGAAATTAGTTAAATTTTAAAAATAAAAAATAAGTTTAAATTTAAATTCATAAAATATAAAATTAAAATTAGGAAAAAAAATTAATAAAAATGGATAAAAATTATTTAAAAATTAGAATTTCATATAAATTATTTAACATTAAAAATTACTAAACAAAATGATAAAAATACAATTTCATAGAAATGAATTAAAATTGATTAAAATCAAACATTAAAAATTAATAGAAAGTAACAAATTTGTTAAAAAATTCTACATTTAAAAAATAATTTTTTTATTTATTAAGAATTAATGAAAATTGATAAAAATTTAACAAAAAGTAAGAACGATTTAAAAAAAAATAAAAATCAATAAAAGATAGAAATTAATAAAAATTAAAAAGTAATATATATATATATATATATGCACTATCCTTTGCATTTTTTCCCACTTGCTGAAATTTGAATTTTCTACGTCCCTTTATGCCTGCTCTGATGTCAAACTCTTTTGGTCCAGACCTTGTGATTCCACCTGATGATTCAGGTGTCCTGTTGCCTAGCCCTCAGTAGATGGTGTGGAAAAATGTGGTGGCTGGGTCCTCCTCTTCTTCTCATACGGATAAATTGTCCCCTGTCATGCTTGATGGGACACTGTCTCTGCAGATTCCTTCCCACATTACTGCTGCGACTGCTACCTCGAGGGATTTTTCCCTGGTTGGCAAATTCATTGGCCCCAGACCTCATTTGGAGGACATAAAAAAATGGGCGTGCTTGAAATGGCCCCCGTGTGGCTCTCTGGAGATTACCTCCATACCTAATGGTTTTATTCTCTTCACTTTCAGTCTCAAATAAATTTTTGCGTAGGCCCTTCTTCGAGAACCATGGTTCTTTGGAAGGAGAAGGTTCTACATGCAAAAATGAACACTGGGCTTCAATCCCCACTCTGAAATGATGATGCACGCACCAATTTGGGTCCTCTTGCCAGGCCTCCCTCTAGAGTTTTGGGATCCGACAGTCATTGAACGTATTGCTCTATCCACGGGATCTCTTATTGCCATTGATCAGGCCACTAAGACCAAATCTAGATTCATTCATGCTTGATTTTGTGTTAACGTTGATGTTAGTGGCCCGCTCCTAAAATCTCTTTACCTACTGTCAGATTTTGGAGTTTGGTCACAACCCTTAGAATTTGAATATATCTCTCAAGCTTGCTTTATCTGCAAAAGCATTGGACACAGGGCCCCTGCTTTCCCTTCTAAACCTCAACCTAAGAAAAAAAGTTCTGAATCTTCCCCTAAGAAGAAGGTTAAGTTCATCCCCAAGGTTATTCCTGAGGTGGCTCCAAAGGTTAACACCTCTAATCCTTTTAATGCTTTAGAAGATGGGGAAATTCTCCTCATTGAGCACTCCACTGCTCCTCTGATTTCCTCTCTGCCTAATACCTCTGTTGTCATCCTTGAGGATTCAGTTCCCGATCTAGTCGTCCCCTCAGTTGATGCTCCATTTTCTTTCCATTTTTCTTCTTTCCTCCTGATCATTGAACTGGATGTGCCCCTCTCTCCTTCTATCCTCTGGAGACAACATCCATCCTCGAATGACCAAAAGCACTAGTAAGAAAGCTGATGTGGGAGTTGAGAAGACTAAAGGTAGAACTCCTAGAAATGTCAAGCTCCAATAAGAATCTGCACTCAATGTGGTGCAAGGAACTCAAAGCACCCTCCCCATGGTGGTGGGGAACAAGTCTATTTCTAAAAAATGAAATTAATCTCCTGGAATATAAGGGGGCTCAACTCTTTACAAAAGAAGAGAGTCCTAAAAGGCATTAGACTCAAATACTCTCTGGATATTATCATGCTACATGAAACTAAGCTAAAAGTGGATGACAACCTTCCCACAATGTGGCCCACTGCCTCCTTTGCTCTTCAAATTTCCTTTGGGAAATCTAGAGCTATTTGCACACTTTAGAACCCAAAAGTACTACATGGTGACTACATCATAAAAAATCCAAACTTCTTGGAAATGTTCTTTTAGAAAGTTGGCTCTGACATAGGTTGGATAGTGATTAAAATATTTTCCCCTAATTTGGACTCCCAGTGGGAGAATATTTGGAAAGACATTTTGGAATTTAAGAGGAGCTACTCTTAGTTTCCCTGCCTTATTGTGGGGGATTTTAGGAGCACTCTCTACCCTTCTGAAAATCTAGGTGGCTCCCTTGCCAACCCCAACAGTATGTAGGCTTTGGCTGATTTTATCAGGAAGGGGGATTTTTTTTGATATGGATCTTCATGGAGCTACCTTCACATGGAAAACTACAGACTGGGTAACAATCATATTTAGAGTAGACTAGAGAAGGCTCTTGGCTCAATGGACTAAATTTTACAAATTTTTGGACTTCTATCTCAGTACTCTCCCTAGAGTTACGTCTGACCACAACTGACTGCTCTTAAGTGTTGAATCTAGTCACAAGACTAAAAATCCTCCCTTCAGATTTGAATTAGCCTGGTTGGACAATAATAGGTTAGACGACCTTATCAAGAGTTGGTAGAAAGTGGACATTCATGGATCTGCAATGTTCAGGATTGTTACAAAGCTCAAATAAATCAAGAAGCAACTCAAGATCTAGAATACTAAAGTGTTTGGTAATATTCACTTGTGTAAACAACAAATCACTCAAAAAATAATGGGCATTTTAGCTGAAATTGAAAAGGAGGGTAGAATGGATCAGCTCCACAGACAAGAAATCTCCCTGATGAGTGATTATCACAACACTCTGATTGAAGAAGCAATTTATTGGAGACAAAGGCCAAGGGTACTTTGGCGTTAGCAAGGAGATCGGAACACAAAATTATTCCTTGCCATTGCTTCCAAACACAAAAGCAGAGATAAAATCAAGGAGCTTCTCTCCTTGAAAGGTAATTTTTTTTCTTCTGAAGATGATATTTATAATGAGCTTATTTATTTCTATTCTAAACTACTACAGGAAGAAGTACCCCTTGTTGGAAATGACATGATAAGAATGTTACAACACATTCCTAAGTTGGTCACCGATGTTATGAATGCAATCCTAAGGCAACCCTTCTCCATGCATGAGATACATAAATATATTTTCACTATGAAAGGAGATAAATCTCCAGGTTCAGATAGTTTTCCTACAACTTTCTTTCAAATCTACTAGGAGATTATAAAGGATGATTTGTATAATTTTGTGAATGAATTCCAAAGAAATAACTCTCTTTTAAAAGAGTGGAATACTACCTTCATTACTTTGGCTCCCAAATCGCTTGGATCTAAATTAGTTTCTAATTTCAAACCAATAAGTCTTTACAACACTACTTATAAGATAATCATGAAAATGATGGTGGCTAGACTAAATCGCTGATGAATATGCTTATTTCTGAACAACAAAATGGTTTTGTGGGTGGCCATCTCATTCAAGGTGGTATTATCATTTTCCATGAGGCAATTCACTCTATTCAACATGTTAAGACTGTGGGGATGATACTTAAGTTGGATATGCAAAAATATTTTGATAGAGTCAGCTGGGTCTTTCTGTTGAGAGTGCTCAAGATATTTGGTTTCAGTGACAAGTGGTGGAGATGGGTCTTCACTTGCATATCTTCACCTTGTTTTTTGATCCTAGTGAATGGAATTCCAGCTGGCTTTTTTAAAAATAGTAGGAGGATTAGGCAAGGTGACCCTCTTTCACCTTTCCTTTTCATCTTAATGGTGGACACTTTAAGCTGAGCATTGGAAGCTACCAAACATGATTCCATAATATCTAGAATTAAAATAACTACTATACCTCATGTTGTTACTCACAGCCAATTTGTTGATGATACTCTTCTCATGAGGGCAGCTTTAGTGGTGGAATCCAAGGCTCTAAAAGAAATTTTGGAGTGTTATCAGATGGCCTCACAATAACTTATAAATTTCTCTAAAAGTTGTATTGCTTTCGTAAACACCCCGCTCAATAAGAAAAGAAAGATTGTTGATATCTTTGGCTGCAACATTGTTGATCTTACCTCTTCTTATCTTGGGCTCCCCTTTTTAAATAAAACCAAATCAAAATCCTCTGGATGATGGTTATTGAACGCTATCAAAATAAATTGGCTGGATGGAAGGGTTCTCTCCTCAGCCAGGAGGGTAAGCTTTAGTTGGTTAAAGCTACACTTCAGAGTCTACCTATCTATTTTATGTCATTTCTCAAAATGCCATCTTTTGTAGTCAATTCGTTTGAGAAAATACAAAAATGTTTTCTTTGGTCTGGTGATGAAGAAATGAAAAGAATCCACTTAGTGTCTTGGAATACAGTTTGTCTTCCGACCCTCTTGGGTGGTTTGGGGCTTAAAAGAATTGTTGATGTGAACGAAGCCAAAATTGTTAAGATAGGTTGGGAGGTTTCTTCTGAGAGCTCAACTCCTTCGATCTAAGTATCTTATTCATGTAGAGAACTTTCTCCATTCAGACCCCCTAGAGGCTCTTCCATTTAGAATTTTGTAGTGAACTCTCTTCCTATGTTGCATGCTAGCACTAAATGGCGTCTTGGGAATGGTCACCAAATTGACTTCTAGTTAGATTGGTGGATTTGGGACAAGCCTCTTGATCAAGATCCTTCTCTAGATCTAATCAAAAGGACCTTAATATCCAAGTGTGGCATGAAAGTCAACAAATATTTTCAGATCATCAACTCTAAACCACTTTGGTCCTTACCAGTTTGGTCGGGCTGTAACACCATCTAAATTCAACATCTAATGAGTCTCAGAACTCTTTTGTCTTCCCAATACATACCCTTCTCCTTACCACAAGATGAGTGAATTTGGCCTCTTTCTCCTTCTGGAAATTTCATTGTCACAGCGATCTATTCCTTCAAACCTTGCACCCCCTGTGACCTGCATCTTCATCATATCTTGCCCTCTGTTGTCACCCCCAAGATTGGTCTCTTTGCATGTGGTTATCCTTTAGGAATGCCATCATCTCAGGTGAAAACCTCAAAATAATAGAGGCTTCTCTCTTCCTTCTCAATGTGTCCTCTGTCTTATAGCCTTGGAATCCTCTTCTCATGTTCTTCTCCATTGTCCTTTCACCCACTCTATCTGGGGTTAGCTCTTGAGTCATCTTGGTGTGTCGTGGATATTCCCATCATCTCTTGTCTGAAGCCTTCAACCAGTGGTTCTCCCCCTTCTCTCACCAAATCCTCTCCCTCACTTGGAAACTTTTTCTCCCTCATGGCCTACGGGGTTATTTGGAAGGAGCGAAACAGGCGTATTTTTAAAGAACAAAGCTATGAACCCAACATAGGTGGTCAAAAGTATTGCTATCCTCTTCCAGGAAAATATCAACAACTTTATCTAGAAAAAGTATAAGCAAAGGTACTGAATTTATGTGGTTCTAAGAATTGGTGTTAGCATCTTAGCTTTCCAAGTGAAGGTGAAACCATTGGTGTCTATGCGAGCAACTGTAGTTTGGACTCCTCCTTCCCCCTGGCTGGTTGAAACTCAATCACAGATGGAACGCAGCCAAAGGAAACCTAAGTAATTCTGGAGGGGGTGCCATTCTTCATGACATGAATGATTTCCCTCTTGCTGGTACTGCTGTCAAATTTGGCATGGGTACCAATCACCATGTTGAAGCCATGGCTATCCTTAGGGGATTGGAACTTTCTCTTCAAATTGGTCGTGATCATCTCTTAGTGGAAAGTGATTCCCTAAATCTTATAAAAATTTTAAACTCTAAAGAATCTGGTCAATGGACAATTAGAAACATCATAGAAGATATTCAAATTCTTCAATCCAAAATCCATGAAATCAGGTATCAACATGTGTACAGAGAAGAAAACAAGGTTGTCGACCTCCTTGCCAACATGGGTGTCCAACTGGAGGATCAATAAAATATGGATTGTAAATTTCCCTAGCGACCTCCTTAGAAGTTTACATAATGATTATTCTCTCAAGCATTAATCTTTGGTTGGTTCTTCTTATCTCTCTCAGCAATTTAGATAACACTACATCAAGAATCAGAAGAAGTAGGTGGAAAACCCCATGTAACCCTGGCGGCAGTTGCCCTATCATCATCATAAATAGGAAAATACATTTGAAAGAAGATGGCACGTGTGATAGAGACGCTAGTTTAAAAGAAGATTTTTTTGACCAGATTTTATTTTATTTATAGTAATAATTACCCCCTGTGGTGGATTCATGTGAAGGTCCATTTAGGAAGCTCTTGTTCACAATTATAAATTCGGGGCCCAACGATTTTTTTCGGCATTTTTTCTGTTCTGATCAACATCATGGGGGGGGGGGGAAAATAAAACACATTGAACCTATTTCATGCGCAAAATTTTGTGAAGATGAGGAGGTTTGGGACATCCTTAAGGAAGGTGGTATCACCACCTTCATGGAACAACTTTTGGGCCACTCGACACAGGTCTCTTGCTGCATTCTGGCTTCATGGAAATGGGGGAAGGTGCAAGTTGGTAATACAAAGTTCACCATCTCTACAAAATTAATTGCAATGGTGACTGGGTTACCTTCAGTGGGAGAGGTGTACTTTAAGAGGTCCTTGAATGCATAATTGGATGATTTTCTCATCCTTGGTGAGGAATCTCAGAAATATCTTTCAGGTTATGAGCGAGCTTCTTTGTATCCTCTGTGGGATAGAGTGGTAGAGGTGATAATGCGATACCTCACAATTGATGGGCACTACAAGTTGGTCTACGGGATTCACTTCTTTCTTCTTTCCCACCAACATCATGGTAAGAAGATCAATCTCTTGGCTTTCCTGTTCTAATCTCTTGAACTCTCAATAAATCTAGCAACAAAAGGGGAGGGTCCTCTTTTACATCAGGGTTTGATTTATCTGTCATTCTAGTTTATTGCTTCCCCGACTGAGCTTATCCATTTTCCCCTGATATTGGGTAAGCGTTGACGTATGCCCTCTGTCTCCCCTCTCCCATCCCCCACTTCATGTCCTTCCCCCTCCTCTAAACCCAACAACAGTTGGTGGCATGAACAAATCTCATCCAATTTTGACTTGGATGTGGCCATTATTGGCAATCCCTTGGCTGACTCTAGGTCATTCTCCGGTGGTGCCTCCTCGCCCCCTCTTTTGGTCAGTTCACAGCCTCACCTGGACCTTCACTTTCCCCTGGCCCTTACCTGTTGAGCACCTCCTGGTATCTAGTTCTGAACAACTCATCTCTGAAGCCCTGATGTGTCTTGCCACTCTTTACCCAGATTCCCCTGGTTCGAAGCCTATGAATTCTCCTCGAGCTGCAGCTAAGAATGTTGACATGGATATCAATGAAAATCAACCTCCGGAGGTGCCTCCATAGGGTGATAGTCAGATCGAGGTGGTAACTTCCATTATGGAAAAGCTTAAGCGTGCTTTTGGTGTTCTTAAAATTGGAAATATTTCATGGATAATACTAGAGCTATCATTGACAAAGATTATGTTGAGGTGTTTGTCCTAGTTGACATGTTGGTAGAGAAGAGTGCCTCTGCTGCTGTTAAAAATGTTGTTACTAAGATGACAAAGCTTCTTTGATATATTTTTCTTTTTGTTATATCTCATTTTGGTTTTTTCTGGATTACCTATGGGTATTTTATATGTAATTTCCATTTACTCAATCTAGCCGGATGTGCTTTTTTTTACAAGGATGAGGGTCCTTTCAAAACCCTCACTTTACCCTAATTCAAATATATATATATATATATATATATATATATATATAAAATTAATAAAAATTTGATAAAAAGTAATTAAAAATAAGAAATAATTAAAATTGACAAAAATAAATAACAATTTTAATTTCATAAAATTATTATCCGGCCTCTGTCCGCGCCCTCGCTGCCCTTTGTTCGCGCCCCCTGTTCACTATTAATCTAAAACTTATTATAAATCGTAAACGTAATTTTTTAAATTTAATTTGAAATTCATTAAAAAAAAGTTAAAATTAACTAAATATTAATATGAAAAGTTATTATAAAGCGTAAAAGTAATATTTTTTAATAATTTAAAAGAGCACAATTATTTTTAAATTTATGAATAAAATAAAAAATAGTTTTAATTAATTACAAATTAAATTGAAAAAATAAAATTTAAATTAAAAAATTTAACAAAACAAAACAAAATAAAATTAACTTAAATATAATCTTAAAATAAACTGAAATTCAAATTATTAAAAATAAGAATGAATAAAAATTGACAAAAAATTTTATTATTAATTTTAAAATTATTATACATTGTAAAATTAAGATTTTTTTTAATAATTTACATTTCATTATTTTAAAAATTGATAATTAAAATTTTTAATTTAAATTAAAAAATTAAAATTAATTAAAAAATAAAAATAATTATAAAAATAAAAAAATATTTAAAAAAATTATATTACATAAAAATAATGTTGATATGCCAATAATGTAATTTAATAAAAAAATTTTTTTAGTAAAAATTAAAATAACTAAAATAAAAATAAAAAAAATTAAAATTAAAATTAAAATGTATTATAATTTAAAATCAATAACAAATTATTAAGTAAAATTTAATTAAAATTTAAAAATAAATTTCATAAAAATTAAAATATTATAATTAACATTGCCAATACATTTAAATCCTTAGAATTAAAATATTTAAATTCACACATTTCAAATTATAAAAACAAAGAGCTTTGTTCTCTAATTTCACACTTATTTTTCGTTCACAAATGAAAACTAAAACGTCGAGCTCCCTTGAATAAGAATGTTGTAACATATGATTTCACATGTAATCGTGACATGACGACGAGTTTGTAAAACACCATGAAATGTAAAAGAGTTCATATTGTATTAATGAAATCAACTGTATACAAACATCAACTATAAATATGTAGAAATAAATACGAATCTACAAAATCAAAATTTATGCTACGCATAACCGACAAATGTCATTGTAATTTTACTTTTTCATGTTTAGAAAATTTGATCACCATACGCCGCTAAAGAAAATAACACAAATACAGAACTATCAAAACATTAGAAAAAATACATTTCTCACTACTCAAGGACAAGCGACTAATGTTGTAAGAGCCAATCTTTGTTCGCATTTCAGTAAACAAGCTTCCTCCCTCTTTCTAAGAGAAACATATACACCGTCCTTCATATTAGAATAACACTCAAAAGAAAAGGGAGGAGATATGCATAATCCATCAAGAGACTTCACTCTTGATATCACCGTGAATGTCAACCCTTGTTGCTCTGCTGAGAGTGAGTCCTTGTGACTTGTGAATCATAAGAGCCCATGACATCTTCAAAGGACATTTTCTATGATGTCCCCTCAATAATGGAGGCACAAATACATACTTGGGGTAACTCAAATCCCACGGAACATCGACGTAATTCTCAAACTCCACGAAAACATATATTGACAAATCTGGAGGCTTTGTTCATGGAGAATACATTATGTTCCTCACCTGTCCAAGAGATATGTTCACCAAACCTGCCTCCACCCACAAATTTCACACCAACATGAAATTTTGACCACTTCAAAGCAACACCTCACTCTCCAACTGGTCATCATCATTATCTCTATATGTCACTTTTCTCACATGGGCTGCAACAACTCATGCCATAGGCGCATTCAATTTCTTAAGCATGTTCCTATTATGAAATTTCATTGGGACATTCGTGGAAAACAAATGACTGGAAGAGTCAAACACCTAACTTTCCTCTGCACCAAAGGAAGAATCGGTTCTGGACATTAAAAACTTCCAATCGTCAATCATGGGATTCACATCTCTCAAATTTGACAGAAAGCTACGAAACTTGACTTGATCTACACTATCCCCTTCTTGATAGAAAATCGTGTCCAGAGTCACAACCAAAGAAAATAATTTCCATAACTTTTTTCCTTTCGTGCTTCCTGCATACATCGGTATGTCCTTTACAGGTGGGAGTTGGGAAAGATCCCCAACGAGAATTATAGATCTACCTCCGAAGATGATGTTCTCATTGGAAGGGAATGCTTCTCGCTAGCGGATATCAATAAGAATGTGTTTGTAATGTTTCATCTGCTCTTGAAATACAACCAACTCTTGAAATACAGCTAGCGCTTTCCTTTTCAGAGGTCTCATATCGAGAAACAAAATTCTCAACAACGCATGTAATGTTGTGTATGTAATAGAAAGTTTCAAAAGCTATGGAATGAGGCTAAAGAACCTCAAAGCTTTGCTAACTCATCCATGCACCATGAGATAAGAGCTAAACAAGATTTAATCCTATACATGTATCATAACTTTGATAAAAACATCAAAACCTAGCATATATACTACTCTCTACTCTTTAGATTACTTAATTAAGAAATTGAACCTAAAAAGATCAACTTAGCAATCAAAGGGGTGATTAGTTGTTTATGGTTTTCAAGATTTCAAGAATGGAGTCTCACCATTAATGGCTTCAAGGCCAATGGTTCTCTCTATTTTACTTAAAACTTGGATTAAGGATGTAAATGGAGGTGTTATCTCAACAATGAAGGAATGAAATCTTTAGATCAAATGTCTAATTAGCTTGAAGCTAATACAAATGAGATCCAATCTTTCTTAGGCTTGTTTTGGTTTCATGTTATGTAAAGTTGTAAGTTTGAATGGGTAGGATTAGACTTGTATTTATAGTTTTTGGTTAAGAAGAATTTGGAATTTGGGTGCATATGGGACTAAACATTAAAAAACACTTTTAGATTAGATTAGGATAAACATGCTTTATGCTTAGTTAAGCTTGGTTTAGGCTAGTTAACTAGTGTTTAGGCTAGTTAAACTTAATTAACAAGTGATTAAAGACTCATTGAGAGTTGAGAGGGGTTTGGCTAACCATTTGTGACTGATAAATAGCCTAGGAAGCCTGTAAAAGTGGTCTAGAGAGAACTAGGAAGGTTATGAATGGTCGAAAGGAGGAATGTTTAGCTAATAAGAGAGATATTAGCCAAATAAGTTGAATATGGGAAGAATACGACCGAAAGAGTGTCATGAATGGGCATCTGATAATGGAGCAAATAATAGGGAATTAATGAAGTGACATTAGTTGAATGGATTTGATGAAATGCTAAGTGTAAGCATATTTTAGGTGTCTACATTTTCCCCTCTTTGAGGTGGCATAAGTGACATCACTTTAAAGAAAGTAGACAAGCATAAACAAGTAGAAAAATTTGAAGGGATAGAAGAAAGATGAGTAGAAAGAAGGATGCCCCCTCGATTGTCAATGGGGTGATAGAAGAACTCAATTGACGATTGAAAATATGACAGAAAGAGAATAGATACAAGAAAGTAAAAGATTACTAACTCCATGTAACATACAAAATGCAATGCAATACGAGAAAGTAAACAAGCTAACCTAACATAGAAACATAATGCAATGTTTTTATTATCAAGATTCAGTTCTAACCTATTCAAATTAATTACAAGGGTTGACGATGGTGCCCCAAGCAAGGATACATGTGAGGAGAATAATGGAAGAAACTTCGGTCCGATGAAAAAGAAATGTGCACTATGAAACAGTACCAGGTAACTCGTTGTGCCCCAAAATACATACAAATTAAACAACCTAGCTTTTGTTGATGGAGGTAGATCAAGATGATCCGTGAGTCACACACATGAATAGGTGAGAACCAAATAGTGACATTTTTTTAGGATGATTTATATTGTGTTTAATGTTTCTTGAAACATATTTGAATTTTTTTTATTTTTCTAACATATTTGAATGTTTTTATTTTTGTAACATATTTGAATGTTTTTTATTTTTGAATGTTTTCCAAAACTATGTATAGGAAGACAAAGAAACGTGGATGCCCCCAGCGATAGATGGTATGTACAAGGGAAGAATGCCACACACGTATGAGAAAGGTGAAGATGTCAAAATGCCCCAGCAATTAGGTGGGAGTATTCAAAGGAAGACTCTTCACAGTTATAAGTGGGACCCAAGGCCATTATGGATAGGTTCAACATTATGATGAACGGAAATCAATGAAGTGCTGGGAAGGAGCAAGGATGCCCCCAATGTAATTTTTCCTAAAATCACATGATAGAAAGGAAGGAGAAGTTTGTTTTTGTGAAAGGTGACAAAGGTGTCCACAAACATGGCAAAAAAGTAATCTTATACACATGGATGTTTTGAATGAAGTAGAAGAAAAACGAATGTTATGAATGTAGCTTAGAATCCTCGCGATGAAGAAGTGATTAGCCAAAGTAACAAATCATGAGATGAGATAAGGACTAAGCAAGAGTCTAAACAAGGTCCAAAACAAGACACTTGGTAACATATTAATCATGTTTGCTCATAGAGATCCAGTGTGTGCACGTGGAATTTAATTACCTCTTGAAGGGAAGATTTAATAGACAACAAGTGAAGACACCCTAGCCAATGTGTAGGAATTATTGATTTTAAAAGGTGATTTTGTGAATGGATGGTGGAAGGACAACCATACATTGCTCCGCTGCCAACCATGTGTCCATAGCCCTGACGGAGACGCATTTGATTCTAATCACAACATTTCTCTACTACCAGTCAAGAATCCATAGCCCCAGTAGAGGTTATTGGAAATACCCCAAGAGAGAGTTATATATCAATTTGATTTTTCTTTTAGCTTTTATCTTTTTATTTTTGATTGATTTTGATTCTTTTACTTTCTGAAAACTTATTTCAGCTCTCTTGTTTGAAAAGGGGTTAAGAACCACATATGGCTTGATGGAAGGAGGTGGAAGTGATTGCAATGAAGACATTGGCTAGTGTCAACAAATATGTCCAAAATTTCTTCGCAATAAGTTTATTAGATGTTGAATGTGATATGATCTCTAAGAGGTCATTCGTTCTTTAATTTACCAAGGTGATGAAAGACCAAGGTCAAACATATACCATAGAGATAAAATGTCAAAAAATGCGTGTGAATAGGCTAACTAACACATCATTGAAGGGATGAAAATGATAGAAAGACTTACAAAAGAAGAGCAAGAAAGGGAAGAAATAACATCCATGTGTACGCAATACCTGATTGCAATGTTTGATCTTTGTACCTTTGATTTTTGTTATGTTTTCTCATGTTTTTTGTATTTTTGAATTGTTTTGATTTTTAGATTTTTGATATTTTTTGGAAAGATGGGACCAAAAAAGTCACTCTATGTGGTAAGATCCAACAACGATGCTTGTGACTTCCTTGATAAGGGAGACTAGGCGTGTTTTTTTATCAAGTGTAATATTTTCTCCAATCTCGATGATCGTGGTGAGCTCGTACTCAAAAAATGACTAGGATTTATCTTGAAACATGGATTTCGTATGCAGGATCTTGAGTTCCCTATCTATAGGTTTATGCACTTTGCACCATACTTAATGGTTGCATTGGTGTGTGTTCTTAAATTGTACCTAATTTATAATTTTGAGATTGTTCGAGTTGTTGGGGGCTTTGGATATTTTAGAAGTTTTGACCTAAGGTTGATTAAGAAACTATTTGGGTTTCTTATAAGTTGATGCGTGACTTGAGTGATCTCAAGAAGGAGATGGGTCCCAAGTATAAATAAGGAGGGACTACCGAGATGGGTCCCATAGATAGAAGAGTATGAAGGGCTACTAGGACATGGCCCGATAATAGAAGGTAATAGGCTACCAATAGGTGACCCATAAGTAGAAAATGGAGGGCTACCAAGGGGTGGCTTCATTATAGAAGAAGACGATGGGCTACTCAGCGGTGACCCAAGGTAGGATTTTGATTGAGGAATGATGATAGATAAGGAATGAGTTGGTAACGAGAAGATAGGCCATGGATCAATGTTAGACCTTGACATATCATCATGCTCAAAAGAAGGTGAAGATGGAATAACAGAAGAAGAATCAAGTTCTATGACTTTAGGATCTTCCTTTTCGTTATGATAAAAGGAATCAACTTCTTCACTCCAATATGTGAGCGTACAGAGTTCCAAAAAGGATCCTTGTTTGCAATCCTCT
Organism: Taxus chinensis; assembly: GCA_019776745.2. NCBI lineage: Eukaryota > Viridiplantae > Streptophyta > Pinopsida > Cupressales > Taxaceae > Taxus > Taxus chinensis. The sequence goes on from CM034147.1 coordinate 54,677,675, forward strand.
AGAGGGATATATTCATGTAGTCTAATTATTCCTTCATTATGAGAGAAATAATTTAGTAGAGGTTGTTGTTCTTTGGCCATAGAAGGTTTAATACAAGAAATAGGTCTGATAAGTAGGGAATATTGATTGACATAAGAAGATGACTCAAGAGAGGAAGTAGGATTGGAAGCAAGCGTCTCATGAATGGACGATTTAGATATGGTCTTCGATCATTTTCCTATAAGATGACGTAATGTAGGTTGGAAAGTAGGATCGCATAGCCATCCATTGAGTTGTGATGTAGGAGTCAAATTTTATGATTCACTAGAGGGAATCCAAGTCGTGGAACTCTTTGACGGAGGAATAGGTCGTTGAGATGACTGATGAAGGAGGTATTGTGAAGAAAGGGAGGACCCTAACTCAAGACCTGAATTAGATGTTTGATCGATGGAACTTGTAGTCACACCAGTATTCAAAGGAGGAAGACATCATTGAGGTGAGTTGGAATAAAGGTCTTGTGAAGGAAGAGAGGACCGTGATTCGAGATTTGATCTAGGGGTATCCGAATTATAGTTAGGATCATAATCTTCAGAAGAAGAGTGGGAATCTGAACAGTAGTTTGGATCTAAATTAGAAGAAGAGTGGGGGGAGCCCAAATAATAATTTGGATCAGAACTATCTAAACCATACCAATGACTATGAGTTGAAGGTGGGGAAAAGGGTACTTAGGTGGGCTCTCTAGCGCAAAGAACCAAATGAGGCTTAGTTGTAATGGGAGTATTTTAATTTGAATTCCTAAGCCTAGGTTATGTATTTTCGTAAGTGTGAGAAACCACGCGATAATAAGTCATTTTCGATGTCGTTTAGGCACAAATTTCTAGACCTAGATAGTGTGATGGAAATCCTTCAAAGGGAAGGAAGTGACATGTTGATTTGGGCAACACAATGGCAGCCAACTAGACATTTCATAAGTATGGAGATATGTGCGTGATTTTCCAAAGAAGGTCTAAGGAAAATAGACATCTTCCTAGAAAACAATTTTTCCAGATGAATGGCCACAAGGAACAATCATTCAAGTATGAAACACAAAGCCAATCAAGATGGAAATACTCCCTATGTAAAATGTGTGTGAAAAATGATAGTTTTATGCAAAGATGATCAACACAATGTCAATACTTAAGTCAAGCTTAAAATGAACAAGGCTTAAATATTAAAAAAGGGTAAATATGATTCCCACTCAAAGGATATTACAACCAGTTTAGAGACAAGCAAGGCCTAAACATCAAAGGGAGAAGATTACAAATATAAGTTACGTAACCCCACCAAATTGGACACGTCTATCAAGATTCACGGAGAAGTGATATATTGGTATTGAAACGACACAAAATAAAGTAAGCGACACCCGTCAATATTTGGAAAAATGTTTGATTAAACCAAGTCAAAGTATACTAAGGATGTGCTAAAATGTGTGCAACGTAACGCCATAATGCGGATACTTAGATCACATTTACGAAAAACATGACATAAGTATCTTAATTATGTTGAGACAATGCGAACAAGGTAACATGTCAAAGGGAGATCAATTGATAAATCAATTGTAACTATGATGATGATCTTGAAATCAAGATCAAAGGACTATCAAAGATACGAAAACATACTTGCATACTTCAAATGTTTAACAACCCATCTGCAAACATGGATGGGTGTAAATGAACAAAAAAGTGGTGAATACCATCTTTGATAAGAATCGCGAGGTATGCTCCCTTCTCACCCCAAAATTAGGGAGTGAGAATGCATGGGTATAGATTGAAAAGATGAAAATAAAGTGCCACTTGGGCAGAGCTTCGCCTCGTCCGAAGGTGAGAAAGAAGCTAAGCTAAGTGAGATGTCGTCTAACTTTTGTGATGAAAGACACTTAGCTCAAACTTATGTGGGCTCTTTACCTTGTTCAAAGAGTAAGGTTTAGACTCCAAGTGAGTTTTCACTTCGTGATGGCTTGACGTGACAACTAACTAGCAAAGTGGGCTCCAAGACAAAATGACCTTCTTAATCATTTCTCTCAACTAGGTGTCAGAAGATTGTCTAGATGTGAGCACGATTTTTGAAAAGAGTTGCAATGACTGATTTGGGAGTATCCCGACTTTAGGGTACCCCCTTCTGATATAATGAGAAATTAGTGTGTTCAGTTGTACCGTCACTGAAGCCACGATACAGAAAATATTTTACTCTAACTCACAATGCATACTAGTCAAGTGGGTAAGTAGAGCACTTCCTATTTCATCCACGAGATTACTCAGCAGTGGATTACTTTAGGGTTCCTAGAAACACCCCCATTGTTGTAGCTTAAGGCGTTATGCCAAAGGGGTTATGTTCTAGTTGAGTGGATAGGGACGTACCCTTTTCTAAAACCTTCAATACAATGTGAAGGGGAATGGTGTGTTTTTATCTTGTTTAGCTTAATGTGGTTTTAAGTAGCACACTGTTTGAAAACCTGTATGAAAACACATGTATTAGAAGGTTTGTGTTTGAGTTTCAACTTCTTTCTGTGACAATCGTTAGGTCCTATATGTAAATAGTTAGTAATTTTCCATCGAATACTAATATTTAAGAAGAGAATTTACACATTGCTTTTGATTCCTAAGATCGCCAAAAAAGGTGCAAAGGAAGAGCATACACAATGTGAAAATTCCACAAAAACAAATCATATGGAAAGTACTTCATCTTTTTAAAAAACATAAAATAAATGTTTTTACATGTGACAAAAAAGGTTGTAGAAATGATTTTGATCCTCAAGATCACGTAGAAGGTGTGAAGAGAGAGCATACACATTTTACAAACCTCATTCTATCTAAGAAACGAAAACACTTATGATATGATAGTTTTAAAAACTAAACAACACCCTGTACTTGCTTTGTTAGTTCTTGAAAACTTTAGAAAATTTGAGAAAAATGATCTTACAGCTCGGGGAAAAAATTTCAAATTTAACACAGGCACATGCGCACCCCTATCGATGTATTCACTCCTGTTTCAATGCCTGTGCTCATAGTTCAATGCATGCGCTCACCTTTATAAAAATGACAAAGTTGAAAATACAAGTTGACATGTGCACTCACAGTTTGACACCTACGCTCACCTTTGTAAAATGACAGGGTTGAAAATACAAGTCGATGTGTGCGCTCACAGTTTGATGCCTGCACTCACAGTTCGACACCTGCGCTCACAGTTCGACACCTACTCTCACCTTTGTAAAAATGACAAAGTTGAAAATACAAGCTGACTTGTGTGCTCACAGTTTGACGTCTGCAGCCATAGTTCGACACCTGCGCTCATAGTTCGACACCTACACTCACAGCTTGATACCTACGCTCACAACTTGATGCCTACGCTCACAGCTTGATGCTTGTGCTCACCTTTGTAAAAATGTTGGGGTTGAAAATACAAGTTGACATGTGTGCTCACAGTTCGACACTTGCGTTCAAAGTTCGATGCCTACACTCACAGTTCGATGCTTGTTCTCACCTTTGTAAAAATGACAATGTTGAAAATACAAGCTGATGTGTGTGCTCACAATTTGATGCCTGTGCTCACCTTTGTAAAAATTACAAAGTTGAAAATACAAGACGACATGTGTGCTCACAGTTCGACGCCTACGATCACCCCCTGAAAAACCTGAAAAAGTCACAAAATTTGAAATTTTTCAAAAGCAAACAGGGTTTTTGTTAGTCAAAGAAGCCTATTTCTAGTTCAAACCCATAATATATATATATATATATGAACAAGGATGATTTAGCTTGTTTAAAAAATGAAATCAAGTAAATAACAAGTTATTTCTCCTAGAAAACATGAAAGTGAACTTTAAAAAGCTTAAAATACCTCCATTAATGGAGGATGGACTAAGTGTCCCACCAGGCATGCCAAATGTATGCAATGGATAGTTGCAAAAGCTATGGAATGAGGCTAAATAACCTCAAATTTTTTCTAACTCATCCATGCACCATGAGATAATATCTAAACAAGAGTTAATCCTATACATGTATCATAACTTTGATAAAAACATCAAAACCTATCATATATACTATTCTCTACTTTTTAGATTACTTAATTAAGAAATTGAACCTAAAAAGATCAACTTAGGAATCAAAGGGGTGATTAGTTGTTTATGGTTTTCAAGCTTTCAAGAGTGGAGTCTCACCATTAATGGCTTTAAGGCCAATGGTTCTCTCTATTTTACTTAAAACTTGGATTAAGGATGCAAATGGAGGTGTTAGCTCAACAATGGAGGAATGGAAGCTTTAGATCAAATGTATAATTAGCTTGAAGCTAATAAAAATGAGATCTAAGCTTTCTTAGGCTTGTTTTGGTTTTTTGTTATGTAAAGTTGTAATTTTTAATGGGTAGAATTAGCCTTGTATTTATAGTTTTTGGTTAAGAAGAATTTGGAATTTGGGTGCATGTGGGACTAAAGCTTAAAAACCACTTTTAGATTAGATTAGGATAAACATGCTTTATGCTTAGTTAAGCTTGGTTTAGGATAGTTAACTAGGGTTTAGGCTAGTTAAACTTGATTAACAAGTGATTAAAGACCCATTGAGAGTTAGGAGGGGTATGGATAACCATTTGTGACTGATAGATAGCCTAGGAAGCATGCAGAAGTGGTCTAGAGAGAACTAGGGAGGTTCTGAATGGTCGAAAGGAGGAATGTTTAGCTAATAAGAGAGATATTAGCTAAATAAGTTGAATATGGGAAGAATACGACTGAAAGAGTGTCACGAATGGACATCTGATAATGGAGCAAAGAATAGGGAATTAACAAAGTGTCGTTAATTGAATGGATTGGATGAAATGCTAAGTGTAAGCATATTTTAGGTGTCTACATGTTGTACTATGAGGTCAGCTTATCTTGACAACGCATGTTCCATGTATTGTGACACTTTTTATTTTTTCGTGGTTCTGCATTGAGTTTAGAGTTGATCACCTTGGTTTTCTCTTTGAGAACATTTTTTTTTGTTTCTTTGTATATCTATAGTAATGTTTGCATTAGAATATCATTATATATACACCAATCTACTACTTTATTGAGTGTTCAAGTTGCTGCAAGGGAAAGTCGTAGTTCTACCAAAGAGAGAGATGTTTACACTGAGGAAAGTTTGAGACCAAAAACATCTAAGTCAAGTTGGGTTCAGCGTGCAACAAGTTGAATGGTTAAAAAATCAAATAATTTGTGTCATTGTTACCCACAATTCATCTTAATCCATGCGAGGCTTCATATTCACCAATTTTTAGAGGCCCTAGAGTGAAATATCGAACCAGTCAACGTAGGAATCTATGCAATCAATGGAAAAGTGACATGCGAGCATGAGATTCTACAAGTAACTCTTCCTCACATTCGACCTCTCGAGGTCATGCCGAGATAGACTGATGAGGATGGAATACACGCGGGATGCAGATAAGCTAGTTAGGTAATCTTATGTATTCAACACACAATAGTGGGATCTACGAATCTAAGGAAAATAAGGCCTTCCTAACATGAACCGGTGTGATAGATTGTTCGGCGAGGATAGCTGCTCGAAGGCTCCAATCAATATCGAGCTCTACCGTGATCTGATCTATGGGTTGTGGGATATGTGGAAGATGACTTGTGGGTGCTTTGTATATGTCTCCCGACAAGGTCATGAAAATGGAATGGCTAAATGTGTAGTGGATCTTTTGTTTTGTGCTTTATGGATGATTCTCTTCTCTAGTCTAGAAATATTTAGCTTGATTAGCTGCTATGTTTAATAATGATAGTTGTGTGATGATGTTTGGTGGAAGTGGAGAGGACCTAAATACTAATGTTCACAAACCAACATCAACGTTGGATTTATTTGTAGGCCCGTTGGGTTCTGGGACCTGTGGATCACAACCGTAAGTTCAAGGTTGTTGTGGACCTCCTATGGTCATATGAAGAGTCAACCCTTGATTCTAAGTATCCAGTAGTCATATTCCTTTTCAGCCTCTATGTTTAGAACTAGAAGTTACACGATTTTCTCAAAGTACCTAATAGGTGGAAACTTGGATACGTAAGCTAGTTTCTATATCAATGAGGAGGTCTCCTACATCTAGCTGTGGGACTAGTGGATCACAACCGAATGTTTTCTCTCTTTTAGGTCCTTCTACAGTCATACGGATATCTATCAAGGCAGTCTATAATTTGGCTGATTTGACCAGAATGTGTGTGCTTTGTCGTCTTCTATGTTTAATCCTCTTAACTGTGTGCTGATTTCTTGTAGGTCTATGGTTGTTCGGAAGACATGAATTCTGAGATTTTGGTCTATGTCAGTTATTTCTGCAACAATATTTGGTTGAGGCATGATTGGCTCAAAAATGTATTCCCTAGGCTCCCTAGGTCCCATGATTGTCATACAAGATCAATATAAGCCTAACTGAAATGAAATAAACTAATTATGCAAGATATATCTACAACATATATATATATATATATATATATATATATATATATATATATATATATATTCCTCTATTTTTGTATTTTTGATAGAATTTTGAATAGAATTGAAAGAGAAACTAATCTAATACATTTATAAAATGACAACTAATCTAATAACTAAATTAAAACAAGCAAGGTAGCCCGGTGTAGCTACTTGCCTGTGCAGTTGTGAGTTTATCCTAAATAACTAGATAGTTGATTAACTTAATTGAAAGATTCTCGATCCTACCTTAGAAGTGAGGAATGAATCATAGTTTCTCAGAAACTATCAATCCCCACAGCTTCCCTAGCAATATTGAAAATGAAACTTAACTGAAATGAAATATTTCACTACTCTATTTGATATGTTTTAACTAGAACTTTGATAGATAAAACCTGGAATTTATAGAACAGTGGTGAATCCAGTAGTGTATGATTTTGTCCCCTCAGAATGATCTCCTTGTTCCTTCATGTTCACATGAGTCTAGAAGAGCATGTATATGCTAGCATCAAAAGAAAAAGGTATTTTGAACAATGGCAGCTTTGGATATAGACCAAATAAAATGTGAGTAGGAGAGGGACAACGCAAGTGACAGAGCTTGGCGTATGTAATTCCTAGCGGGTTTTATTGTGGGAATACAACACAAGTGTACCGAGAGATTCTAGAATCTACCTTCTGTGAAGAACACAACCTGCAACTCTAATGGATTCAATCTACAAATGACACTACTCTACTCTAAACTAATTTGTATGAACAACAATGAACAAGACTGAAGAAAGAAGATCGAATGGCTTCCAACAGCAAAGGAAAACTAGCATGGATGCAAACATGAAAAAAAAATGAGCTCTAAACAAGAAATTGAAAGACTAAACAATGGAAATGAGAAGTTGAGGGGCCATTTTCTTGAAAACAAGTTGGCTATTTATAGATTTCACATTCACCCAAAGGTAATTCCTATTAGAACTCTTTTACCATTAAACAATGAAGAAACACTATTCCAGGGAACATAAAACATTAATACGAGCCAAGGTGGTTGAGAAAAGATAGTGAAAGTTGAAAAATTATGTAAGTCATGATCAAAGGAGCATGCTAGAAAATGTGTGAAGGACCGCCACCCTGAGTAGGGCGGTGGTTACAGGACTGCCACCCTAGGAGGGCAGCGGTTTCATTACTGAAGGAAAAAAGATAAGAAAAGAAAGGCAAAGGAATAAAAAAAACACACAAGGAACATGGATGAAGCATTTGGGATGTTAACATATACTTCGTGAGCTTCTTTGGATCCTGAACACCTTACGAGGTGACCTGTATCATCATTGGGGCATGTGTAACATTGTTCCGGTGGTACAGTACCCTACAATTTTGGGTACGTACATATTTCCCCCTTGGAGAAGTGTTTTAACAATGAAGAGGTGTAAAATGGTGGGTCTGAGTATGGCGGTCCCAAAATGGGAAGCTTAGAAATTATACCTGACACGCCCGTGTGTCAAAATGTCACCATCCAAGTTCCCACTACCTGCAAAATGGAAAGAAGACTCAAGTACAAATAGATAAAAAAAATCGAAAACAAATACTAAATTAGTATGAAATGAGGACTTACCATTTACGCGGGGATGAGAACTTACCTCCGTTCGGTGCTCTAAACTTGCGAAAGGGGCATTCAAAATGAGTCAAAACACTATATATATATATATACATATATACAATGGGACCATTTTCCTATTCATTTGCGCATGTTGATTTGATAGTTTTTGAGCTCTGGGACCCACGGTGATGGTTTTCAACGAGAGTATAGTCAAAACATTCGTATCGAGATATCAATTATGCCTCCGCGAGTAGAACCTCGACCCACGAGATCCCAGGTTAATTCTTCTCGATTTAACGTTTTTACACCCAAAATGTAAAAATGATGAAAAATTTATCGTGGGGGGGGGTATTTTTAGAAATGTCAGTTTTAAATGTGTCTCTTAGGGGGGGCGTCTAATGGGTAGGATTTTGTTTTAGCTAAAATAGTCAAATTTTTGTTTTTTATGAATTTTTAGGGCATGTGACCTATTTGTAGTCACGGGATAGGACTGCCACCCTAAGCAGGAAGGTAGTTATAGGACCGCCACCTTTTAAGGTGGTGGTTATGGAGCCGCCACCCTGCTCAGGGTGGCGGTTCTCTACAGAGTGCCAAAACAACACTAGTTTAAGTTTATTTTTGCATTTTTTAGTATTCTTACTTGCTTTAATGATTTTTCCAATGTAATCTTGATGCTAACTTTCTTCTTTTTGCGTCTTTTTGGGTGTTTTGCAGAAGAAGTAAGAGTACATTAGATGGATCTGAGAAAGGGAGAGTGATTGGCTTCCAACAGTGTTAGATGCTCTCTTTCAGGCTGAGTAGGATACTCTCTAGAGGGTAGGCATATTGAGGATTGCACAGGTCCCCCACATTGCACCTGCCAGTCACATATTATGTGACTTATTTTCTTACTGGGATGCAGATCAAAACACCTTCTTATTTCCAAGTGTTAGGGGTGAGTGGACTATCACCCTAGAGGATGTCTACCACATTTTGGGAGTCCCGATTATTGGGAGGAGACTTTCATTTGATACAACAGTATCCAGAGCTCAGGTGACTTAGTGGGCCACCTATATGGGAGATGCAGTTGTCTCCACTAGTTCGAAGAAGGGGGTGAAGGTCCGTTCTATTCCTAGCTTGCCCATCCCTTTGATCTGTCAGGCCATTATGGGCATCCTTGCTTCGAGATTGATCGGGGACAAGGGAGGGGATACTTTTCTCTACTGTTGGGCCCCCATCATCACACAGATTGAGGCACATGGTCAGATTTATGCCTAGGGAGCCGATATACTTGGGACCACCTATCACAACTTGTACAGGGTGGTTCGATTATAGGGACAGTCACTGAGCCATCCAACCTTAGTTATGAGCTGGGTCTATGAGCGCATCATCCCTTATGGGAGAGGCATAGAGGTGGAGGATCCTGGGGCCGTGAGGGAAGCTAGATGGACAGAGATGATGGTGCTTAGAGCACCCCACCAGCCAGTTGCTTCCTTGACTACTGAGGATATGGAGGCCACACCTTATCAGGCCATGGCGGGGTTGTGGGGTAAGGAGACCTTCACTTTGATTTCCTGCTCTACTACAGGGCAACTTATGGATAGGACGGGGAAGGTAGAGACACACCCCTTTGATCGAGTGCCTCAGTAGTTCAACCTTGCTTACATTGACATGCTTCCCCCAATGGTGCCAGTGTTCAGATCAGTTCAGGAGGCTAGGGGAGGTCCTAGAGGCTGGGGTTGGACCATTGTTACTCTTGGCATCCCTATTGCAGCCAGGAGGGTGGTACGTGCTCGAGAGAGAGCCGGTGCTCCTCAGGCACCTTTACTTGAGATTGCCACCGGTCCTACCCATAGCAGTGATGACCCCATTGATATAGAATCTGAGTCTGAGGAGTTCACAGGGGGAGAGATGGAGGAGGAGACCGAGGACATGGAGATTAGTGAGTCAGGTGGGGAAGAGGATAGTGATCCCAAGTGGCATGACACTCAGGAGATCCTACAGGCTGAGAGGGCAGAGCAGAGCACATGGAGAGGGTGACTCTAGTCTCAGAGGAGTTACTTTCTCAGGACCTAGGCAGAGAGGATGAGTCCATGGTAGGATGCCATGTTGTCCCAAATATAGGAGGAGGACATCAGTCAGCAACAGCGTTCATGGCATGTGCATGGATCCTAGAGATCCTTCTTGGAGGCCTGGAGATCTGAGTGAGTTGTCACTCTTCTTTTGATATTTGTTTTTAGCTAGGATTGCCTTAGTTGCTATCTCTCTTTTTGTTCATCCTTGGTTTCACCTTTTGATCATTTTCTAATTTGTTTTCTCCTTTGCTTGCAGAGACTATTGATGAGTGGCGAGACTTGATTCACTAGGTATGTACGGATACCCTGATGCTCCCCATGGATAAGACTCGTGCCAAGCTATCTGTGGATGTAGGGGAGCCTTCAGCAGTCGATAGGCATACCGATGTTTTTTCCCCTGTTTGGCATGTGGCCAAGATGGTGACCTCCCTTTGTACCTAGTTAGTCGGGTATTGGACTGCAGAGTGCCTGATGAGGAGGAGCCGCTCTCATAGTGAGACTACAGCTACCGTTCGGGACCACGAGCCCTCAGTGCACTCAGAGCGCCGGCGTAGCTGGAGTCCTAGACGTGATCGTGTGCCTTCTAAGGGATCCCATAGGGATTGAGAGGCCACTTGGCTCTTTTTGTAGTGACCTTTGTTAGGTTGTTTATATGAGTATTTTTGTACTTTTCAGGCTCATTGAGCATTTTGACCATGCTTAGTGCATGATGGCATTGTACATGAAACTTGATTATATATATATATATATATATATATCTTTGGATCTAAACTCTTGGTATCTTGAATTTTGTGACTCATTTTCTAAATGTGTTGTTAGATGTTTTTAGAATATTTTCTTTTCATGTTTCCAGAATGTATGCAATGGACAACAAATGATAGTAAATAGAATGTTTTACTTTATATGTTTTTGTCGTGTTGATATGAGATGATACTAACATATGGTAGTACTAAACTTTTGAACTCTTTGGGAAACGTTTGTAATTCCTTCTTATATTGGAAAAATGTGATGAATGCATAGTGATAAAGAGATGAACTTGCCCCAATCCCAAATCCACGCAACTAGTAAGACACGAGGGCTCAACACCAAGAATTAGGAAGGGCACAAGTTGTATGAGCTTGATTGAATGGAATGATGAGAGACAGACAAACCAAGAACAAGAACCAAATTTGGACCTACACACCTACCCTACTTAGAACTACTACCAAGCTTAGAAGGCCACTTACTTTTCAGTTTATCTAGACTTAGATTCATAAATGGCAACCTGGTTGACAAAATCTGGTTTTGAGGTTTTGATCTCTTTGGAATTTGGATGTTTGGATATTTTCTTTCTCTTAACATAATTTGACTTGTGTTTTTAGCATACCAAGATTTGTTAGTTTGTGTGACTAGACCCCCCACACCCTGCCTCATGCTACTAGTAAGAAGCATGGGTTTGTCACCAAAGGCAAGATATAGGTGAGTAAGGGCACTTCTTTCCTTTCCCAACCTCACATCACCAGTAAGAGATGTGGGCTTATCACCGAAGGTTGATGGGGAAAATAAGTGTGTAAAATAAAATATTTTGTTTGCTTGGTGCTTTTGATTTCATTTGATTTTGACATTTCTGATCTAATACTTTAGGATATCCTTTCATTCCAAGAGATTTTAAGAGGGATAGATGTGACACCAAGAAGCTTCCAGAACAGACCGTAGGCAAGGACAACTTTACCTAGTAGAAAGAAAGAGCAAAGCCAAGTATGCAGGTCTTGGTATGGTTTTCGTCAATGTTTGTCTGTCGAAATTGATGAGAAGATTTGAAAATATTTGATGATGTTTGAAGAGATGTGATATGAATATTTTTTCCAATATCTTCAGAAATTTGTAATAGTTTTTTTTAAGAGTAAGCTCCTGAACTATCATTTTTATGAAATGGACAAAATGAAGCAGCTAAAAGACTAATGCAATGTAGGTAGCTATAATGTACTAGCAATGACTTTGACATTTTATGCGTAAAACTGCTTAAGGTGCAAGGAATTGACAGTTTCACCAAATTCCTCACCTTCTAGTGTGCACAAGAGATACACACCATTTCTGTAGTCCTTCATGATGTGGTATGGGCCCAACCATTTGGGCCAGAACTTTCTTCCTTCACCGGTTTTCTTATCGATTCGACTGTCTAGTCTTAGAACTAGATCTCCTTCATATATTTCTCACTCATAGACTTTTTTGTTATACTGCTCGGCACATTCGGTCAGCATAGGCTCTGTGTCGTTGTTCGGCATTTAACCTGGCCTCGTCAAGGTTTTCTAGTTTAGAGAGGCATGCCTCCTTGTAAGCTTCTTCATAGAATCCCTTGTAATGAGATGCAGAGACTGGGTATTTCAACCTCAAGTGGGAGAACTGCTTCTGCCCGAATACTAGTGAAAAAGGAGTTTCTCCTATTGGTGTTCTTATTGAGGTTCGGTGGGCCCACAAGGCCAGATATAATTTTAAATGCCAATCTCATTTAGATTCTCCTTTACCGTTTTGAGGAGAATAGCTTTCAACGTTTTGTTTGTCACTTCAGCCTACCCATTGGCTTGAGGGTAGTAAAGAGAGGCTGTGTGATGGTTTATCTTGAACTTGCTACATAACTCATGAACCTCGTCATTCTTAAAGGACATGCCATTATTTGAGATAATGACTTGTGGGACACCATACCTATAGATAATTTGGTTCAGAATGAATTTGGCAATCACCAAACCGGGTACAGTGGTGAGAGGCATGGCCTCCACCCATTTGGTAAAATATTCTATGGCTGTGATTGTAAAATTATGGCCATTGGTTGATGAGGGAGATAATTTCCCTATCAAGTCTAAACCCCATGTGGAGAAGGGCCACAGAGTCGCTATTGGTCGCAAGGATTGTGCTGGCATGTGAATCTCGTGAGAGAATTCTTGACATTTGTGGCATTTGCATACAAATTCCACTACATCATGCTTGAGAGTGGGCCAAAAATATCCCATCTGATGTATTTTGCGAGCAGTGGCATGACCAACAAAGTGTCCCCCACATATCCTACTGTGGGATTCATGAAGAATCCTCTTGGATTCTTCTATGTCGACGCATCTTAGAAGCATGTTGTCGAAGGCTCTACAATAGAGCACTTGGTCTAAAACAACATATTTAGTGGTAATAATGCATAACTGCCTTTTTTGTTGTGACGTGGCACTTTCTGGGTATGTATGGTCCATGATTAAAATCAGTATATGATATCAGTATACCAGGGACATGTAAAAATGGGGGGTTTAGTTTCGAAAAAGTATATACACTCATTCAGAAAGTCTAGATCTACCAGCTCGCCTCCATCTAGTGGATTGTCAGCTAACTAGTCTGCAATGATTTGTCCTTTAACGAATTTTTGGTTTACGAATGTTAACTCAAATTCTCCCATTAGGGTTATGAAACGGCCAACTTTTTTAGATAAAGATCCTTGTGTGAGAAATGTTCGTAAATGGTCTGTCTTTACAATGACCCTTGTTTCCTGGTTTAACATGTAATGTCTCAAATGTTTTGTTGCAAAAATTATGGCAAGGCATTCTCTCTCTGCCTGTGTGTAACGTGTTTCATAATCAAGCAATGTTTGGCTAATGAAATAGATCTCATGTTCCCGTTTATCATTGTCTTCTTGAGCCAGCATGTAGGCCAGCGAGACATGAGTGGCTCGCGAGTATAGGATCAACTGGCAGTCTAGCTTCGCAGGAATTAGCATGGGTGGTGACAACAAGAAGCACTTAACTACTTCGAAGGCCTCATTGCAATCTTTAGTCCAATCGATACTATAATATTTCTTGAGTAGATTGTTGATTGGATGAATGAAAAAGCTTAAATCTGGGATGAACCTTCAGATTGCACTGAGTTTCCCAAGAAATGACCTGATTCTAGACTCATCCAAAGGTGGGATCATTTCGAGAACAACCTATATTTTGGCTAGATCAACATCAATCCCTTGTGAAGATATAATGTATCCTAAAAGTTTTCCTCCTGTTACACCGAATATGCACTTCTCTGGGTTTAATGTGACACCATACTCAATTAGTTGTGAGAGGATGATATAGAGCAATTCCAGATGATCACAACATTTCTTGGCCTTGGACAACAAGTCATCCACATATGATTCCACAATTTTATGGATGAGATCATGGAATATATGTCATTTCCCGCTGATATGTCTAGTGCCAACGTTCTTAAGACCAAATGGCATGACAGCATAACAATAAGTTCCCCAGGGAGTTATAAATGTGGTTTTGGCTTGATCTTGTTCAGATATTTTAATCTGATTGTACCCTGAGAACCCATCCATGAGGGACAACAGTTCAAATCCAACTGTTGCATCAATGATAACGTCAATGGATGGTAATGGGAAATCATCCTTGGGACAAGCTTTGTTAATATCCTAAAAGTCTATACAAATGCGTATCTTCCCATTCTTTTTAGGATGGGAACGATATTAGACACCCATTGTGAATAGTCAATGGGTTTGATGAATCCTACTTGGAGAAGTTTTATTACTTCCTCTTTTACCATGAGAGCCACTTTTGGCTTCATTGGTCTTGACTTCTGTTTAATTGGCTTCACATCTGGTTTAGTGACAAGATTATGTACCAAAACTTGTGGTGCAATACCTTTCATTTCTTTATAATTAAATGTAAAATCCTTTTGATGTTCTTTGAGGATTTGGGTGTGTATTTCTATTTCTTCCGGAGTTAGCAAGGATCCCAACTTCAAAATTCTTGGTTCTTCCTCCATTCCAATGTTTATGTCAATGGTTTCTTCTATCAAAGAAGCAGTTACCTTCTTCAAATTCAGGTGGGGCTAGAGGTAGTTCCAAGCTTTCTCCATTTTCTATCTCGTAGATATCGAGATCCTTCTATGGAGGAGACTCTACCATGGGATTTCCAAAGTAGGAAGAGGAGTGTGGTATTAGGGAAAGATCAACTATAGGGTGAGCAAGGTGTAGCTCTGCATAGGCATTTAGATATTCGAGAGTGACTTTATCACTATCAACATGATGTAAGATAGGAGATTCATTCTCAGCTGTATGTGTTAGAAGAGGGTTCGTTGATATTTTCTTCACCAATGGTTCAGTACGAAGTGATACCTTGAAACTTGTATCTTCCAACTCATTACTTGGGGTAAAACGTGAAGCTGAGGTTGCTATTGAATCTATGAGAAGGTTCTGTTCTCATGGGATTGCCTCAATGGATATGAAGTTGAATCCTTTGCTTAGATCTAATACCGTTGTTTTATAGAGTTGTAAGTGCTCAGCTCTAGTCTCATATACTTCAGAGACTTGGTTTGTAACTAATTGTGAGTCTCCTAACACTTTGATGTCATTAACACCAATCCTTTTGGCTATGAGGAGGCCAAGGAGGAGGGATTCGTACTCAGCGCCGTTGTTTGTACATTCAAAGTTTAACTTAAAAGAAAAAGGTAGGATCTTTCCCTCAGGAGAAGTAAAGATCACACCTACCCTGGCTCCATAGTGACATCTAGCTCCATCAAAGTGGAGAGTCCAATATTTACTAGGAAAAATGGATGCTGGGACATTCTTTGTGTCTGTTTCTTCTGTTTCGGTTACTTCTACCATGCAAAGTTCCTCTGCTAGAAGAGAACCAACTCCTAGGGTACATCCCATACCTGTGGAATCAAATGGTAGGAAAATTGGTAGATCTTGTTCCAGTAACTCGACAATTTTGTGCAGTAGTTCCTAATGACACTGTTTCTACAATGTTAGCTTCATCCTTGAGGGCTGGGATGCCCTTGACTAGGTTCGTAATTTCTAGTTCTGTTGTAGGTATTAATTTTTCTTCTGGTTTTGAGTCGATTGGTTTGTTAAGTTGGTTTGTTGGGAGTTCAAACTCAGAGTGAATGCCTGGTCTTTTCTTCAGGTCTACTAGGTGTATGTCGAATGGTTTTGGGTCACCTTTTTCTATGAATATCTTTCCTAGGTGTAAGAATCTTATTTCCTGGAATAACATAGAAGGGATTGCTTTCATGCGATGTATCCATGGTCGACCGAGGATCATATTATAGTTGGTTTCCCGATCTATGATATAAAACTTGGTGAGGATTTTCTTGGGTCCTAAGGTGACTGGTAGTATTATAGTCCCAATTGAAGTAGCTTTAAGGCTATCATAACCTCTTAGCGTATTTCTTGTTGTGGAATAGTTTGTTTCTCCATATCCTAGCTTTTGAAGGAAAGAGAAGGGGACAATGTTAACTGCTGCCCCATCATCCACCATTGCGCATTTAACATAATTATTGTAAACCCACACCTATAAATGCAAGGCCGGATCGCCTCTACATGCAATTTCAGCATCTGTTGGCATTTTGTTTATGTCGAATATAAACTTGGTATCCCTATCTGGCTGCCCTGGAGGGTGGATATCAAATTCTATGTGGTTTACTTGTGTTTCGGGAGGTGGAGTGATGTTAATTAAATGACCTAGACCTAGTGCTTCTAAAAGAGCAGCCCTATGGGTAGGAGAATTTTTCAACAAGTCCAAAAAGGAGATGTGAGAGAAGGTCTTTGTTAAGTCATTAATTAAATCATAAGCACCTATGGGTTTTACCAATGTTTGTTGAATGTTATCTGGCTCTAGTGGATAGATTGGATTTGGTTGAGAAGAATATTCTCGTGCTCTTGTTATGGCTTCTACGTGCAGCTCAGTATCTAACTCTACTAGACCAACTATCTTGGTTCGTGGCTGATTTCCTAATTGTGGTGCGACAAGTGGATTTAGTGAAGTTGAGGCTTCATGATTGTTATTTCCTGTCATTACACCTTTTTTCATCCCATTTGGATTTAATTTATTATTGTTATTGTGATTTGGAAGTGGATCATTGAAGATCTTAAGAGGTGCGTTTTGAGGGGAAACTGCCCCTGTGAAAGTATTTGGCATAGGTGTCACAGAATCTATTAAGAACATATCTATGAAGAGTTGTCTTTGTTCTTCTAGAAAACGTTGCATGAACTTATTGTAATCACGGAAAGTCCTAGTGTCATGGCCTCAAATTTTGTGGAAACCACAATACGAGTTGGGATTATAACTCCTAGGTTGTTGGTTTGGCACGTGTTGTGGTCCAAAACTCTGATTAAACTGTTGACTATTAGGATTAAAGTTTTGTGTTTGTTGTCTTTGGTTTTGGTTTTGATATCCAGTTGAGTTTTGACTTGGACCCTGTGTCTGGATCTGCCATTGTTGTTTTGTTGTTGTCATTGGGGATGATTAAAATCCACGCGTTGATTGTTGGGGTAAAATTGTTGTTTCGTTGATTGTTAACTGGTGGTGGAACATTTACAACGTTTGCTTTTTTTGTTTGGTCAGTCACTCCATCTGTTGTCACTCCACGGTTTTTGTTAAGGATTTTAGGTCCTTGATTGGTGTTTTTGGTAGTAGGATAAGTCATAGTGTTTTGGTTGGGGATGATTAACCTCCCATTTGTTCCATATGTCTTGTAACCGCTATCTATTACAGCTTGATCTATTCGGAGAGCGCTCTCGAGCACTTCATCATAAGTTCTTAGTGGGAACTTCTGGACTTCTTCCTTTATCTCTCTGCTGAGAGAATGAAGGAATAAATCACATAGTTCCATCTGATCCATGTTTGGAGCACTTGCTGAAGAATAGAGGACTGTATGCCATCTTTGGATGAAATGAGCAACAGATTCATTGTGTTCTTGTTTAATATGCAAGAATTCCCTGATTCCTGTTCTCAACAATTTGTTCATGTCAAACGCCTTGATGAACTCTGAAATGAGTTGTTTAAATGAATGTATTGAGGCTTCAGGTATTCTGTAATACCAATCGAGGGTGATACCCTCTAAAGTTTTGGGGAATATTTTAGCAACAACTCCATCCCAAGGGAGTAGTTCTCGAATGGCTGTGGCATAGGCCTTAATATGTGCATTTGGGTCTCCCTCTCCTTTGTACTTGGGTAGATCAGGGAGAGGTCTTGGAAGCATGACGCTTCGTATAGTGAAGTCCAAAGGTTCTTTCAAATATTCTGAATAAGTCCCTATCACATAGGTTTCGACCATTGATGGTGTTTGCTGAGGGGGTGGAGGTGGAATGGGTTGTTGATATGGCGTAGCATATGTATTTGCAGGGGCATAAGGGAATCCCTGTGGTTGAGTGAACATGCCGGGAGAACATATCTCCCTGTGGTGATTTGGAATACATGTTTAAGTATGGAGGAGCATTTCTCAGGAATGGATTGTTTTGTACTAAACCGGGAGGTATTATATTTTCAACTGGAGCGGTGTTAGAAAATGTGGTTCTAGTTGGCATTTGTTGTGAATACTGAGGAGGCATGCCCAACGTGCATGTTCCTGTGAGGAGGTCTACTTGGCTAGGATGATGTGGAGGATTGGAAGTTCCTGCCTGCATGAACTGCAAATTTTGACTTGCTTGAGCAAGTTCCAACCCTCTAACCTTCTCAACTAAGGCTGAGATGACCTCGTTTGGTGAAGACACGGTATTTTTCATTTAGTGGCATTTGTTGTATATCTTGAGGTTGTATAGGCATATGGTATCCTACTATGAATTGATCGGTGCCCTGCCAAGTCTCACTGAGGGCATTTCCTATAGGTGGAGGAATGGGGGTGTTTTCTTGGAATGAGACCTCAGGGCATTTGCAAACCTCCTATAGATGGGTACATATTTTGAGAGTGTTGTTCACTCCTAGCATAATGTGCTAAGTATTCGTCATCTAACAACAAATATGGATCTGACTGTCTACTAATTTGTGGTCTAAGCAACACCTGAGGAGATGAACCAGATTCTCCAGTGAGCATCATATTGTTTGAGCCTGAAGGCTCTGGTTGTTGCATTTGAGTGAGCTGATCCAAATCCTCTATTTGGAAAGAAGAACTATATCTAGTCCTTTGAGGTGGAGTTTGTGTTGAAAACTGGTTAGTTGAATAGTTGTCACCCCATGCTGAGAGCGAGGGTGATGGTTGTCTATTTAGTTGATCGTAGTATGCTTCAAGACCTAGGAGAGGTCTGTCATATGCATCGTATCCCGACATATTCGGGGGGTATATGAATACCCACAGAATAATGGGAAAGAGTGAAGGTGGATGAAAGAACAGAAAGAGGAAAATTAGTTTGAGTCACGTCAGGTTCACCAATTTTGTTGGTGAAGCTGATGTGGAGGCTAAAGAGGTAGAGAAGATGAAGCAGTTGTTTGTTTCACGTCGGGTTCACCAATTTTTTTGGTGAAGCTGATGTGAAGGCTAAAGAGGTAGAGAAGATGAAGCAGTTGTTTGTTCACATCAGGTTCACCAATTTTGTTGGTGAAGCTGATGTGAAGGCTAAAGAGGTAGAGTTTTGTTTCACGTCGGGTTCACGTAGGGAAGGATTCACCAATTTTGTACGATGGAAAAGTGACATGTGAGCATGAGAATATACAAGTAACTCTTCCTCGCACCTAACCTACTGAGGTCATGCCGAGACAGCCGGTGGGGATGGAATACACGTGGGATGCAGATAAGCTAGTTAGGTAATCTTATGTCTTCAACACGCAATAGCGGGATCTGTGAATCTAAGGCAAAGAAGGCCCTCCTAACCTGAACCAGTGTGATAGATCGTTTGGTGAGGATAGCTGCTCGAAGGCTCCAATCAATATCAAGCTCTGTCGTGATCCGATCTATGGGTTATGGAATACGTGGAAGATGACCTATGGGTGCTTCGTATATGTCTCCCGACAAGGTCATGAAAATGAATGGCTAAATGTGTAGTGGATCTTTTGGTGTTTTATGGATGATTCTCTGGTCTAGTCTAGAAATCTTTAGCTTGATTAGCTACTACGTTTAATAATGATAGTTGTGTGATGATGTCTGGTGGAAGTGGAGAGGACCTAAATACTAATGTTCACAAACCAGCATCAACGTTGGATTGATTTGTAGGCTCGTTGGGTTGTGGGACCTATGGATCACAACCATAAGTTCGTGGTTGTTGTGGACCTCCTATGGTCATATGAAGAGTCAACCCCTGATTCTGAGTATCTAGTAGTCGTATGCCTTTTCGGCCTCTACGTTTAGAACTAGAAGTTGCATGATTTTCTCAGAGTACCTAACAGGTGTTCTGGCAACTTGGATACGTAAGCTAGTGTCTATATCAACGAGGAGGTCTCCTGCATCTGGCTGTGGGACTAGTGGATCACAACCAAATGTTTTCTCTCTTTCAGGTCCTTCTACAATCATACGGATATCTATCAAGGCAGTCTATAATTTGGCTGATTTGACCAGAACATGTGTGCTTTGTCATCTTCTATGTTTAATCCTCTTAACTGTGTGCTGATTTCTTGTAGGTCTGTTGTTGTTCGGAAGACCTGAATTCTAAGATTTTGGTCTATGTCAGTTATTTCTGCAACAATATTTGGTTGAGGCACGATTGGCTCAAAAATGTATTCCCTGGGCTCCCTAGGTCCCGTGATTGTCATACAAGATCAATATAAGCCTAACTGAAATGAAATAAACTAATTATGCAAGATATATCTACAACATATATATATATATATATATATATATATATATATATATATATATATATTCCTCTATTTTTGTATTTTTGATAGAATTTTGAATAGAATTGAAAGAGAAACTAATCTAATACATTCAGAAAATGACAACTAATCTAATAAAAAATTAAAACAAGCAAGGTAGCCCGGTGTAGCTACTTGCCTGTGTAGTTGTGAGTTTATCCTAAATAACTAGATAGCTGATTAACTTAATTGAAAGATTCTCGATCCTACCTCAGAAGTGAGGAATGAATCATAGTTTCTCAGAAACTATCAATCCCCACAGCTTCCCTAGCAATATCAAAAATGAAACTTAACTGAAATGAAATATTTCACTACTCTATTTGATATGTTTTAACTAGAACTTTGACAAATAAAACCTGGAATTTGCAGAACAGTGGCGAATCCAGTAGTGTATGATTTTTTCCCCTCAGAATGATCTCCTCATTCCTTCATGTTCACGTGAGTCCAGAAGAGTGTGTATATGCTAGCATCAACAGAAAAAGGTATTTTGAACAATGGAAGCTTTGGATATAGACCGAATATAATGTGAGTAGGAGAGGGACAACGCAAGTGACAGAGCTTGGCGTATGCAATTCCTAGCGGGATTTATTGCAGGAATACAACACAAGTGTACCGAGAGATTCTAGAATCTACCTTCTGTGAAGAACACAACCTGCAACTCTAATGGATTCAATCTACAAATGACACTACTCTGCTCTAAACTAATTTGTATGAACAACAATGAACAAGACTGAAGCAAGAAGATCGAATGGCTTCCAACAGCAAAGGAAAACTAGCATGGATGCAAACATGAAAAAAAAATGAGCTCTAAACAAGAAATTGAAAGACTAAACAATGGAAATGAGAAGTTGAGGGGCCATTTGCTTGAAAACAAGCTGGATACTTATAGATTTCACATTCACCCAAAGGTAATTCCCTATTAGAACTCTTTTACCATTAAACAATGAAGAAACACTATTCCAGGGAACATAAAACATTAATACAAGCTAAGGTGGTTGAGAAAAGCTGGTGAAAGTTGAAAAGTTATGCAAGTCACGATCAAAGGAGCGTGCTGGAAAATGCATGAAGGACCACCACCCTGAGCAAGGTGGTGGTTACAGGACTGCTGCCCTGAGCAGGGTGGCAGTGGTTTCATCACTGAAGGACAAAAAGCTTAGAAAAGAAAGGTAGAGGAACAAAACAAAGCACAAGGAACTTGGATAAAGCATTTGGGATGTTAACATATACTTCGTGAGCTTCTCTGGATCCTGAACACCTTGTGAGGTGACCTGTATCATCATTATTAGGTAAATATTCACTTAAAGATATTATTGTAGTTGAGTGTGAGTAAATTGTTTTAATGGTCAATATCATAATATGATATTTGGAATTCGTAGATCAGTCACTTTAGAAAGTAATTAAATATACTTTCCTATTAATATTTTTTTTGTTATAAAGTCAAAATAGTCTCTTGTTCAAATATAATATTAATTTGTTATCCAATTTTACCCCACAGGGTCAATTGGACAATCCAGAGTAGGAAAGAAACTCTTAGCATTTGGAAGGATCAAAAAGGTCTTTGAGAGGGTTGAAAACTCACGGGAGGAATTTTTTCTCTTCTTGGCCTTCATGGAGTTAGTCATTTTTTCTCCCTGCCCTCTCTTTCTTTCTCTGTCAGGTTGAATGTGGAGGTTTAAGCCTCCTTTCCAAGCTCTGTAATAGAATTTTCTTGCCTCTTGACCACTAATGTTGTACTATGAAAATTAATGGAGCAATAGAATGTGTTTTGTGATGCATTTTGTCCATCCTTTGCATGTTTTATTACCTCTACTTTCCTCTCTTCATTGCAAGGTATAATGTGCGTATATCTTGATGTTTTATTACAGGTTTCGGGAGCTATGTTAATGGTAAATAAATAGTGTTCTGTGTGAATCCATATTTGGTATGTGGTGCATCTTGTCCACCCTCTCTATTGCTCACCTCTCTCATTTCAGGTAGTTGGATAGCGTCTAACAACCTCCTTTCTTGGTGTATCACCACTTTTAGTGTAGGTTTATTTCCATGCATCTCTCTCCATGTCTCCTTAGAATATGGAAATAGGATTAGATATTTTTCTTTCCTGCATTAGGAGTAGCTTATGACATGTAGGATTAGGAGCAAGAACCAGCTTTCTCTGGAGGGTTATCTCAAGTCCGCAAGTCCCACATTTTGAGAGGTAACACAATGTTACACAAATTACTCTAAATCCCCCATCCACACTCATTTTATATGTATTTGTTCATGTTTTGGTTGTCAAACATAGTTTGCTGAAAGTACAAAAACTACAAAAAAGTGGGACACAGTTATATGATTTGACCTCACAAAATTGCCTCAGTTCAAAGATAACAATATCATGATTCAACATTAAAGAAAATCATCTAACAAAAATCCCAAATCAATCCAAGTAGGGGTAGAGAGTCAAATAGTCCTCCTGCAAGTCTAAACTAACCTCCACATGTTAGAAGATATAATTCAAAGATCTGAAACCAAATGTTCCACAACCTAAGCTAGACTCACACAGATTTAATATCTTATCCATTCTACTTGAGACCCAAGAAACAACCTAGGGTAGTTAGGAAAAAATTATGGAATAATTTTTTTTATTAGAATCAGAGGTCACATGGTCCAATTTTTAGGGTTAGAAGTTTCAGTTAGGTTAAGGGGGTAAAATATCACCATACCCACTCTCTAACATGCTCAGAGTTTCAAATTGATTTTTTTTCTCACACTTAACACACTCAAAATTTCCCTAGATCATTCCCATTGGATAGGAAATTTTCTCACATTTCCGGTGATATAAAGAAGTCCTCATAACTCCTTGTAAAACTCTAGTTATGGTTTGGCGGAGCTTAGGGTCAAAATTTTCCCCCAAGGGGACACGTGTCGAGCGGGGAAAAGAAAATTTTTTTTTGGGGGGGGGTGGGGTTGGGGGGGTGTTTTGAAATTTTTTCCTTGCACATGGGGAAAATTCCCATTTGCACCATGCCTCTGTGGGTCCTCCAAGGACACGTGTGGTCCAAGCCAAAGGGGAGGGAGGGGAAAGGGGAAGGGCGGAGGGGCGGTGGAAGAGTTTGGAGTTTGGGGATTTTTCCCCAAAGGGGAAAAAAAAAGCAAAAAGCACCATCCACACGCCCCATGGGTCCACCAGGGACACGTGTGGCACTCAACATGCCATCTGGGGGGGAGAAGGAGAGGGAGAGGTGGAGGGGGGGGGGAGAAGTTGGTGAAAAAATTTTCACCAAAGGGAGGAGGGGGGGAGGGTTTTAATGGGAATTTTTCGAGCCGCGGGCCTGCCAGGGAATTTTTTTCCAAATTTTCCCGCCAAGGCAGAAAAAATTCAAAGTGCCATAAATTTTGTGGGAAGCTCAGTTTTGGGAAAAAGAGGACTTTTTGGAAAGCTCTCGATGTTGTCTTTACACAAGAAGCATAAATTTTATGTTTTTATAAAGTTTAAGGGGTAAATTTTTCAAAAAAGATCTGTAGGATTTTTAAAAGCCAACTACTAATTTCCAACTTTCAAATTTAATTAAATTGGATCTCCTTCTTCACTCAACATGCCAAACATACATGGAGGGTTGCTATAGGGAGGGTTTAAAGTGTTTTAGGGAAGTTGATTTGCTCAATTTATTCAAGTTGGAATTTTGTCCAATAATTGATAGAAAATGGCTGAGGAAAGGATTGGCTCAATTTTGTAATGTTCTAAATAGTTTTCTTTTTCAATTTGAGTTCCTTAATGCCTTAGCATTCTAAATTATATCAAATCCAAGTTGATTATTAAGTGTAGATCTGATCTGTACATTTTAATCAAATTTACTTGCCAGTTTTAAAGTTTATAATAGAGATCTATTTCTTTTAACTTTGTATATTAAATTTTATCCTTCAAATGTGGAATTTCATTCCTAAACTAATCTAATACATTCATTTGTTTATAAAAAACCATTCTGAATCCAAAGCACATTATAAATTTCATTTATACACATTCCCAAAATATAAAAATATAACATTGTTTCACGTACATTTTCTCTTTCCCAACAGAGATCTAACTATCTCTTTTGTCATACAATGAAACATTTAATTTAATCCAACAATGCATATGAAAAAGGACTTTCAACTCTTTTATTAATTCTAATTATATACCTTACATATTTTAATGTTGGAAAACAATAACAACATTCAATTTATTTCTTTCCAATGTATAGAGAAGAATGAAGTGTCTTTCACAATTCAAATATATAACTTCATGATCAAATTACATACGTCAATTCTTCACAAGTATACATTACAATTTCATCTACAACAAGTGGGAAAAGATTACAAATGAATGTGTTTTCACAAGGAACTGTCAAACTACATTTTTCATTTGCTCCAGGACAGTAACATGCACATTTTCTCTTTCTCCAAGTTGATCACAACAAAAGAGGGGGAAAGGCAACGCTCTCCTCCCAACCAAGACATCCAATAAAAGGAGAAGCCTTCCTTCATCATTGGTCCCCGAGCCCCAACCAGGATATAATAAAAGGTGTGATTCAACCCATGGAAATAACTATCTTCCACAACACACAAAATTCTTTCAAACATGCACAATTCAATATAAAACATAGTTCAACACAAAACATCAATTTACAACTGCAATTGAAAACATTCCAATCAAAAATCATACTTGATCATACAAGCCAAAGGAGAAAGGTCTATGGGGGAAGCTACTTATGCCTCCCAATTGGGAATTGGGCATCCACCAGAATAACCCACCAAAATAATTCATCCCACACACATCCTTATGCCCACCCCAAAGTAAGAAATGCAAGCTATTTCTTTTCCATGGTGGATCCCAAACCCAAACTCCCTCCACAAAATTCTAATGCTAATGGCATTCCCTTATACCCCCCACATGGATTCCCCATAGCCTTATCCTACACCATCCCTATGGCAGTCTACCCAACCAGCCAATAAATAAAACAAAACATGCACCATTCACACAACGCAACAAGAAAATCATAGCAATAAAAGAAGGAACAAATGCCTACCTTTCCATGGTAGCTTTGGTTTCTAAACAACAACTTCAAGGCTCAAAACACAGTCCAAAACAGTAGTCTCCCAAGCATGCAAAGCTTTCTCCAAAAAAACAAGAGCTCTAACACAATAAAATGTGCCCCAAAGAAGTTGAAAAATGATTCAACAACCCCAAAAAAAGAAGAGAGTTTGAATTATATAGAAGAGGGAAGAGAAGAGGATGATGTGAATCCATTTAGGATGCCACATCACACATCCTCCAATCAAACACAAAAGACAAAATCCATTATCTCAAGCACAATAAAGAGGTGGGTGAAAATATGACAAGTTACTTGCACACTCCAAAAGGCCCACACGTCAAGGGACATCAAATTAAATAAATGTAAGAGAGTACAATCCAAAACAAGCAACATGATTAATAAAATTCATTATAAAAGTCACAAATCACTTCTCCAACCATAAGTATGGTTGGTAAATTAAATTCAGAGGCATGGGACAAGTTTTACTTGTCCCACAAGCCTCCAAAAACAGCCCCCAAGGACAAATTCGAATTTTTCATGGAGGTGGAGTATTTCATACTCCAAAACTGACTTACACAAACTCTTACATAACCTTACATATTTAATACAATCAACCAACAACTTCCATTATTACTTTCCCATATCCCAATTTAATTTATTTAAATTTTAATCATATGATTCTCACATTAATCTATCACAATTTAATTAATTAAAAGAAAAGAACACATTATTAATAAAATACATACAACAATAAATAAAAGGAAACACATTAATAAAAATACATAATACCCATGGTCACATGTAAAGGTAATTCCCCCCCATGGGAATCCCTAACAAAACAACACACACAACACAATAAAACAAGTTGCCATGGTGACCTTATCGAATTCACCTAGAATTCCATTGTGGTTGGTCTCCGATAACCCAATGTTTGTTGTGATGTTTTAAACCTGTAAAATAGAAATACCTTCTTCAGCCTCATGGCCATATCAGAACATCTAACATGATATAAATGAAATCACAAAACCAACTATATAAATGAATCACAACAACATCGAAGTAACAAATACATCATTTGCATTTTTAATTAGCAGCTATATCATCATCATATAATATGCATTTTCTAGATCTACTCATAATATCCAAAATCATACGTCTGAACAACATCCATAAAACATCCATGTCAAATAGTATATTATCATCCACATATGAGTGTCTCTAATAATCATCTTGTATCATATTCAAATCAAGATCAATAATAATCCATGATTAAGTGTAACATCATACTAAATCAAAACATTATAATGTCTATAATATGATCACAATATCAAAATAGGTATCCAAAAGGTGTCAAAGGGAAGTGGGCACTATAGATATAGTATAGGAGATGAAGTAGTGGAGAGAAAGTATGTGTAGAAATCAAATAGTGTATGTGCCATAGTTGAAGATAGAGTGTTTAAAAT
This sequence comes from Taxus chinensis, assembly GCA_019776745.2. Taxonomy (NCBI): domain Eukaryota; kingdom Viridiplantae; phylum Streptophyta; class Pinopsida; order Cupressales; family Taxaceae; genus Taxus; species Taxus chinensis. Next base: position 54,704,839 of record CM034147.1, read on the forward strand.
TATATATTACCGTTCTAGATAAGATCGTGATCTAGATGCCTTAAATGGGGAGAAAAACAAAGTAATGAGGCTCAATATATGACGCAAACCATGTGGTTGTATTAGTATTAAGGATGATAACAAGTAGTGATTATTGTATAAAGTAAAATTGAATTAGTATATATAGTAATGTGGAAAAGGTGAATAGTGACTTCATTTGAGCCGAGAGTGAGTTTGATTCAAGATTTGAGTTGCAAGGATTCCACATGTTAGGGAGGTTATTTAGACAAGATTCAAGAGGGTAACAACATTCGTGGCTACGCAGACGACTGGGGAACTGGTATGTATGACTATATTTGGAAAATTTTGTTAAATATGTTTATTTTTATCAGTTTTAGAAAAAGTTGATCTTTCGTAAAATTGGGCATTTCTGACTAAGATATAATCAGATAGGGTGTTTTTGTCCTTCAGGACATAGAGCCTAGTTCATGGTGTTAGTGACATGTAATGGGGTGTTAGTGCCCAAATCCTAGGCGTTAGTGTCCAGGGGCTATTTTTTTTACTTGTTTGGTGAATTTATATAAGTATGTTGGTTTGCTAATGTTGTGTTTCTTTGCTTTTTTATGCTCTACAGAGAGATATACACTCGAGGGAGTTCTGTGCAGGCTATTATTTGAGTACATTTTTGGGTTTGGGGTTGGTTGATGATGAGTGGGATGTATTGGAACTTGTGGGATTGCGACATATCAATAGATTGGGGGAGGTGCCCCATAATATGTCATTATTGATAGCATTGTGTGAGAAGTGGTGTGCGGATACTTACACATTTAGTTGCTGATATAAGAGATGATAGTGACAATAGAGAATGTATATAGGATATTGAGGTTACCTATCATTGTTGAGAGGGTACAAGTTATGGCTGTAGCAGATGTTTGCAGCCATATGAGGGCTACATGATGATATTTTGTAGGATATTGAGTATAGGATGAAACATATATTAGTCTGGATGTGATTGTGAGGTATAGGGTTCCACGGTTACAGAAATTCATTGCAGTATTTCTAGCTTCATCAGTGGTCATGGAAGGTGGTGGAGTTGGAATTATGAATAGGATGCATTATATTTGTTGGAGTATAAAGGAGCATAGTACTAGATATGCATGGGCATGATGTGTGTCGACCCATTTATACATGGATTTTTATCGGTTCACATAGTAGGACCATGGTGGTGGGGTAAGAGAAACCATGTTATTACATATATAGGCATATGAGCATATAGCTATAATGATGCCACTTAGTAGACCACAAGCTGATTGGGCTTGACTAGAGATATTTGCAGCAAGGTGGGTGGGGACCTAGAGTAGGAGGATGGACATGACAGCTTACAGGTCGATGTTGGATTAGATGGTCCCTGGGGTAATTATTTGGAGGCCATATAGAGATTACGGAGGATGGGTGGAGGATGATATTAAGATGTATTAAATTTGGCATACCATGTGGCTAGAGGACCGGTTTCTAGGAGTGGCAGAGCTATTCCAAGGTGATCGGGTATCTCAAAAGTTTGGGATGGCTCAGGATATGCCCCTAGATCCATATGTATGATGTTTGTCTACTAGGGATGTGAGATGACCAGGATGGAGGCCAGGCCTTACAAGAGCACAGCTAGTGCCCCCAGGTCCAGATGAGGAAAATCTAGCCATAAGGCTAATAAAGGTGGGTGATGTGGGGTGTATGGAGGTGCATAGAAAGTGGTGGATGAAACATCGATGGATGTTTTTGTTTCCACTGGTTGTGGATGCAACTGGTGGAGGATTTGAGGGTTAGGCACCCACTCCCGAGGTAGACAATGTAACAACGGCATGAGCAGAGTGAAATTATCATACATTGTTATTTACTTACTTATTAATAATGTTGATGAATATGATGATGTGTAGTTTTTAATATGAGTTATGTGTCATGTGGTTGTAGCTGATGCTTATTAGACGTTGATCATGGATACATCCATATACAGATTGACTCAGAATGTGCCCGTAGATGTGCTCATGGGCGGAGGGATGCTAGAGTGAGTGGATGTGATCATGGGTTAGGATTCCCATTTGTTTGAGTCAATGACAATAGCATCAGCCACATGTACAGTGTTGTTGAGTGAGCAGGACGAGGTTCATGTAGAGATGGATTGGGTGAGGTAGGCTATGGGAGGGGGTTGCCTATCCTAGGATGTGTTTACATGATATGTGGAGCTCCAGGGATGATATGCAAAGCAAGTGGCATAGAATGCCTTATTACAGAGCTAGCTAGAGAGATACAGAGCCCAAGATTGATGATGTCGAGTTAGTTGCAAAGCTTTGATTCTAGAGCTCCTATAGGTGTAGATAGAGATAACGAGGAGGATATATGATGTATTGTATAAGATGTATTTGAGGCATGGGGGATTCCCCCCAGGGATTGCATTGTATAACTTTGATTTTGGATTTTATATATATATATATATATATATATATATATATATATGCTTTATTTTTTTCTTATGTGGTGTTGATATATATTGTGTACTATGTGATGATTTTTCACTGGCAGTGATTGTATATTTTGTTGGTTTTATATGCATTATTGGTATTGTTGATTTGATAAATAATATTTAATGTTGTAATTTGTGAAGATGTGTAAAGAAGTATTAAATGATGAGTTGAATAAGAATTACATTTGAATAACAATGAATATTAAAGCATATGGTAGATATAAATATATATGTGATGCAACATGGAGATGAGTAGTAAATAGATATAAATTGTTAGGTGATGAGATGATTGTATAAGAGTGTAAGATGATAAAAGAATGATGCAATGATAATTAGGTGCATAACGTCAATAGATAATAAAATGTGATAAGGATGGAGGTGGAAAATTATGATTCCCCCTCAATGTGATAGTAAGGCTCATTTAATGCCCTCAACAGTCATGTATGAATCTATAGAACACAAGTGCATAATTGGGAAATGATATGGAAATGGGAATCATATACCATAAGAAGAAGGGTTGGCGATGCACATCAAAATCATGTGAAATAATGATATCATGTGGGTAGGTACCAAATTGGATGTCAGAGAAAATCATGCCAATAGTGGGAAGTGTGATGGTGGGAGATGTGGAAGTGGGCTATTTAGGATGCCAATGTGGGGTGATTACAACATGGGGTGGTTGAGGGATGTGGAAGAGGGTGGGATAGATGGAGGAGGTGGATGAATGATAACCTTAGGGATAGGATGAGCTATGAACTTAGGAGGTGGTGAATAATGTTAGGAAATAAGGGATAAAATATACGAAACAATCCC